>JALIRR010009396.1:0-12500 GCA_023091755.1 Montipora sp. Colony 1 RG-2022 | reverse complement strand
GAAACCCATAAGGTTGAAACGTGTAACGGCCCCTTGTGTTCTGGGAAACAAGCTTCTGAATATTCAATTTGCTAAGTACCATATTTGGAACAACAAGAGCGAGGGGTTTCCAAATATGGTACTTAGCACTGAAACATTCAACCAATCAGTTCGCACTGAATATTCGGAAGCTGTGAACGCGCGTTACACGTTTCAACCCTTATGGGTTTCTGGTTATTATTAATTATTGTGAGACGTCGCACCCGCCCATGAGCAATACCGCTAGCCATGATAACCATGAGAAGAGCAGCTCATGGGTTCCTACCTGTTCCTGTGAGCTTCACTCTCAACAGGATTCTATACGGAAATTTGCCCTCCGTGAAGTCGAGTATTCTATCTCTACCACTCGATGTCTGAAAAGAACTTTGGTGAACGTGCTGCCTTTGTAAGTTCATCTGCAAGTTAGATGTCTTAGCCATTTAAGTTTAGCGAATATTACAACCTTCGTGGAATGCTTTTTGTAAAGAAAGGGAGGTAGTTTCCCTTGTTTTTGTCTATCCATTTTGTCTATTCCGATCGCGCAAACAGTACAGGCCTTCCGTAGTTGTGGTGGGCGTTTGGAATGTGTAACACAAGAGTTATAAAATCGATTAGATTGAAAACTAAATTTGTGTTTTTTTTGGCAGGAAAACCTTGATACATTGGGGGACGAGATTACAAGACTAAACGATGAAGTTCAAACGTTGAAGAAAAACAGAAGGTCGCTAGGTGCTCAGAGTTGAACCATTTGCAGCAAATATAGCTGATCCATCTATAACATGATCCGAGAACAAATTTTTGTTACAAATTTTTGTTTTGTTACAACCTCTCTCAACAGAGTTTCTTTAATTGGACCCCATTTGCCGTACTGCTGTGCTTGGCCTACGATACATCGAATTTATCTAAACTGTTGGAGTTTTTCTTAAAGTTGAATCTTGATTGTGACATGAACTAGATTACAATACGGATTTTAGTGAGAATTTTTTCTTAAGGTTTACGGGTAAAGTAGTTCTAATCAGGGGAACATGACACAACATTGTTGAGTGTTGTAAGGTTAGAACCAGGTATCGATTTCTTTTCATTCATCATTAGCTAAACAAGTTTGGTGACACTCAAAGTTAGGTATCTGGGCATAAATTTTAATAAATCTTTCAAATTACTTGTAATTAGCAATTATTCACCAAAGTGGAGGTGGCTAGTGGTGGATATTCACCGAGCCGCGAAACCCTGTTCGCCCTAATAACAATGCCTTTTCGCTTGAATGAATATCCCTTTGTGGTTAATGAACAGCAAAAGTTGTAGCATATACTAATATTAGGGAATTTAAGATCTACGACGGCGACGGTCGACGAAAACGTCACCTCAAATATAACTTGGCTTTTTCAGAAGTCTTTCGCGATTATTCAGTCTCGTTCACGTTCTGCAATGTGGGCGAAGTATCCTAAAAGTAAATTGGTACGAGCGGTTTCTGAGTGAAAATATAGAATGAAAGATCTCCGTTGCATGCTTACGTTGTTGTCAAAACTTCAAATTTGGTGATTTCACGTGGGCGTTATGCAGGGGACCGCTAAGATACTTGCTAAAATCAGCGCTGTTGCAGTACGATTATTTATGCCCGTTTAACCAATGATATTACAGTTTTGTGGCGATGTCGTAGTCGTAGCCGTCGCCGTCGCCGTTTCTTAAATTCCCTATTGGATACTTAGAGAATGTTACCATTCCGAAGTTGGCCATGATATTTCAATGAGTAATCCTTACCTATTTGTAAGGGCTTTTTTCGTTTGAATGGGCTAATCGACGTCTCCATCTATTTTCCTTAATGCTGGCTTTAATGTTTCAGTAGATGAAAAAATTCAAATTTTATTGACCAGCAATTTGACTACTTAAAATCGTTAGCTGGTTAGCTATGGAAATTGGAAATGGAATATTACCTTCTCCACGTATAAAATACTTAAAGTTTATGAAGTCACTGTGTTGCTTAATTCTACAAATTTAACACATGTACAGAATGTATATAAAATTCCTCGAAATGCCGCAAGCCAATTATATTCTTTTCTGGTGTATGATGAAAGTGTCTGCAAGTTGTTTTTTTGGAAAGGAAGCAAAGAAGAGGAAAATGGGTCAGTGCTGGCCTACTGTTATTGTTTTTGCTGCCCTTCTTCGCGTAGCCTGTTAACAACTTACGGAAGGATTCCAGGGTATAACAAAGGCGTGGAAATGACACGGTGTCACTCAACTGGGCATGGAAATTTAAATCCCACAGAAATGAAACCTAAAATTCTGCAAATTTGTTCGTGTTCGAAGGCTTGTTTGAAATTGTAATTTTAAGTTGGACAAGGAGTTGAAGAACGCTCTCCTTTAAACTGATGATGTCAACCAGTACACCAGGGGCTTCGGCGAGTTTTACCACCAAAAATGGCACTTTCCATGCCAGTTTTCAGACCTACAATCTTGGACAAAACCTGTTGAGAGACAGAGACATTTTGGGTACTCCAGAAAATCAGTCAAATCTTTTCCGTTTAAAAACCGCCCTATCCCCTCTCTCCAATCTCAATGTTGATTTATATTTTGCTCGGAAATATACTGTAGGACAGATGACAATATTCAAGACACCAGCTTTCCCTGACTGAAAACCGTGTGTTCCCTTGTCTATGATAAAAATGTTTAAAAGGACCAGAGCCATGGCATATTTTGTACTAAAGTAGTGTGTTGTTACTCGACAGTTAGCTGGAATGTTAGTTGTGGAAAACGCTCAGGAATCATTGTTTGGCCGTAATTTTAATTACTGCAGAAGTTAGAATTGTCTGCATTTATTGTTGCCGCGAGGGGACGCAAGTTACTTCTACGGTAAGTACCGTTTCGCGCTGAGATCGTTTCCTTGCGGTCGGGATAGGCGTTATAATCCCCCATGTCCGAAGAAATTTTCTGTTATCTCCCTGCTTCTACCAATGTGATATTCCACATCTAATATTTACAAATACGTGTCTCAAACATCTGGAAAATGTTGTCATTTGATCAATACCATTTCACGTTTCACAATTTAACAGATCAAAGGTATGTTTGTAATTATTTTCGTGAAGATGGCGCAAAAAAAGGGTTTCAGTCCCTTTACCCGTTTATGCTCTGAAATAATATTTGTGGCATAAGTTCACATCAATACTTCAAAGGCGGGAATTTTGTGATTTCACACTTTCCGGAAAAAAAATTGAACAAGTACACATTGGATTTCTTGGCTGATGCAAAGAATCATGGAAGAGCTTAATCTTCCGCCTATTCCAACCTTGGCCACGTCCTTTCGTTTTTGGCAGGAATACCTCGACAGTTAAAATTACGAAAAAAAGCTCCCTTTACAACGACGGCGCGTTTAATCAATTAAAGAAATTCGTCAACGGTTTCGTTTTGAGGAATCACGATTTTTCCGAAGACGTCAGTGGAGTTGTTACTGGTGCCAAAACCCGGTCAAAAAAAAAAACCTACCGTAAGCACATATATAGACCCACACGTCAAGCACGAAGAGCTTATCTGCCCAGCTGTTTACCTAAGTAACCTGGAGTAGGTAAATCAATTCGATCTTTGACGCAACAAATAAATCACAAGAAGAATTCATTACTGGGTTGCCTATGGCAAACCCAGTCGAGGTCTGCGTTTAGTTTGTTTTCTTTTTTTTTTATTTTTACTGGGTTGCCTATGGCAAACCCAGTCGAGGTCTGCGTTTAGTTTGTTTGTTTTCTTTTTTTTATTTTTTTCATTTTTTTATTTTATTTATTTATTTTTTTTTCCGTGTCGGTAAAAGTCTTGCCTGTCACTCCCCTGGTATTTTCTTAGGATCGAGAGGGTAGTGGAACTGCGTCGATTTCTCTGGTGGACACAGTAGAATCATTAACTTAGCCTGCGTCGAAAGTCATTTAACGCGAATGGCGTTTTAGTGGATCCTTAAACAAAATATACCCTTATGGAGCTCAAGCGTGCTTGAGTTTCAACAAAATGAGCCCCAAAATCAGTGAAAACTTGTGACGCAGATGAATAATAAAGTAGCTGCTATTTCCAAAATGATGGAATTACCTGGTTATAAATAACGTCGTACGCGTCTTGGAGAGTAAATTTTGACTTTACATAAACAAGAGTTGGGCGATTGTGATCTTTGTTTTGACTTCGCTCATTTCATTTCAAACTTTATAACACTTGACGGAAAAAGAAACTTACAAAAACCCGGTATCTTGCCATCATTTGACACAGATGCTTCACTGTTTGGCGAGTAAACATGCCAGGGTAACTTAATCACGGCGCCCGCTGAATTCCGGCCATGTCACTTTCGATTTTGCAATTTACTTAAACGTAGCAAAAATCTCCCAAAATGTTTGTCGCTGATCGTAACTTTTTATATTCTATATTCACGGTTCAAAATTAATGTTGTTTTCATGTCGTAAATATTTTATTCTCGATCGACCGTCCCGGAAACTTCCTTCTGCTCTTTCTAAAAACTGTGTATCAATAGTTATTTGCTTTTTCATCAATATTTGTTTTGCATAAAGCAAGCTAACAAAATCTGTACCTTGCTGAGTTCGCATTTGTTAGCGTTAATAGTATTTTCGGTCAGATGCTTCTGTTTTTTATGAGGGGTTTATTGTTTTGGTCTCCCATCCTAACACTAACCCCGCGGAACAGGGCTTGACTTCAGTGAAATTTAGTATTACAAAACTGTCAGATGCTCAGAGGGCACACTTGTGGTGAAACGAAGTTGTGAGGGAACTTGAAAATTATCAACATGTCAGCCCAGAAGCCAATGTTTCTCGCTACTCTTTTATTTGTTATTCTTCAGAGACTGGAATGCTGTATTTCAATACCACACAATTCAGTGCCTTCTGATTTTCTGTAGCATGTACCACAGGCAACCCAGTGTATGCACGGAAGCATCTCGTTTAATAAGAAAATTGCTGAAATTTTAGTATGTACCTTTGAAGATCATTATTAGCACTTACAATCTTAAGTTATTTCCAGTTGAGTTCCTTGAAAACGCCAGTTTTTTAAAACTGGTGGACTCCTAGCTCTGATTCCTCTTTCGACATCCTCATTAAAATAAAACTCGATCGGTAAATATTGGTCTTCTTCGTGTAGTTGTAAGCGCTGTAAAATAGAGATCTTTTAGGAAGTTTCTTCGCCGAAAAATGTGAGTTTTAACAAGTTTCCTTTTCGCTGTTTCAATTTTCCAGTATCAGTTGAATTACCAAAACGTACGATTTTAATCTTTTATCTTTTATTAGGAAGCTTTCGGTTACGTAGGTGGTTTTCAGAAAGGTCCTACTGGGCACAGCTTACTGAGTCATGGTTCATGTTTTTTTTTACTTCACACTATTTACAAAAGAGGTGTATTGATAAAAAGCTATGAAAGTTAAGGTCTATTTAATAATTAAATAGCTAAAATAATAATAATGATAATAATAATAACAATATAATAATAATAATAATAATTAACAATTATTGGACGAGGTTGAGCAAAATATTCTGATTTGTCAGTGGCGAGCAGATCAATTATTTGATTAAATAATTGATCTGACAAATCACGATCAAGAGATCATGATTTCTTGTCACGATATTTTGCAATAACCGAATTCAATAATTGTTTTATCATTCGATCACCGAGTTTGTTTTTTGTTTTTGTTTCCGGGAAGCCGTAAGCGCGCGCTGCCTTGCAGAGTCGAGTAATGGCACCAATCAATTGGCTTCCTTCTCACCATAATTATAGACATGAGCCAAAATCCCCGGAAACATTTACTGCAATTTAGCCGTGTTTGCCCCCCAACCAAGATGGCGTCATTAACCGTGTTAAGGTCTATTGGCCACCACCTACTTTAGAAGAAGTGATGAAAACATGCTGAGTTTAATCAACACTGGATTGTGGAGCATAACACTATTGATTATGGTAAATTGAAGGAGAATTTGTTTATTGGCATGACCTTTTCTGGACCTATCTAGTGATATAATAAAATCAAATTAAAGATATGTATTTAAACTGAGGAAAGACTATGAAAAATGAATGAAAAGAAAGCAGTTGGGGAAAAGAAGAAAGCACACAACAACCAAACAAGCAAGGAGCAGGAAAACGAAAAGCAAGCAAGCATAAAGAAGGACAAACAAAAAGTAAAGCAAGGAGGGAGGAATGAAACATACATAAGTATTCGAGTAAACATTTGAGTAGTAAAAAGATCAAGTCTCCCGTGATTGACAACTGATTAGATTGGTTTTTTAAAGCTGTTTATTAAATTCGTTTGAACTAAGCAGAAGTATCTTAGCGTGAATAATTCTTAAGCAGAAGTATCTTAGCATGAACAATTGGCGAGCAGATGTATCTTAGCATGACAAATTGGTAAAAGAGATTTCTTAACCTGAGAGAAATTGAATATCCTTTATTCGACTAAATTTACGCACTGTAAATCACATATAAGAGCTTCACACTTGCTTATTCTCGGTCTGGAGAAATCCGGATTGGCTTCTAGAATCTTGTGACGGGTTGAGCAAAGTAAGTTGCTTTATTTTTGTAGACCTCACATTCCCAATTTTTTCCTTTAATAGCTTGATTTAAAGAGTTGACGTGCGGCAGTGCGGCCTAGTAAGTATGGCTTTTGCCGGGTTAAAGACTCGTTCTGATCACTCGTTAAATTTGATCATAGTTGTCCCTGGCTCAACATCCCGGCCGCGCTTGTAAATAGCCAACTGGTTTGCCTCGAGCGGGTTGGGTTTCTAAACAGTTCTTATTTTTTGCTGTTCAGTTCTGTCGTTTCGTTGATTGTGTTTCATTGGCCCTGAAAAGCGTACATGGGGAGTGGTCACTTAAGTATGTATGCATGTATGTAAGTTCAATTTACAGAGGCAAGGAGTTTCTCACAAAGATATTTCCCCATGCATGCGAACAGAGTCAGTTGTAGAAAGTGCTGTTGTTGAAATCGACCCGACCATAAAGACACGCATTAAGATACGTCTAGCGCACTTTTATCGCTTCGAATTTTATTCAAAAGCTCGTGCCATACCAGGCTAATCGTTAGATTATCCGACTGGATTATTTTACACGATATTGTTTGGTTCGTCAGCTGCTGCTTACCAGCTGCGTTTGCGTATGAAAAGAAAGAAACTCGTAGCCCTTAGACATTCCAGAGAAAGGGGTGAGGTAAGTTATGTGATCTCGTCTCCCGAAATGAAATTCCTCAGTTGCAACTGCTTTCTCCAGCTCATCTCTTATCCAGATATTTGCGAAAAACTGGTCATTAAACTGCAGAGTACAAGCGAGCATAGCAGTATACGTTAATTACCCTAATAAGTAATTGTCTTTTTTTGTAGCTGATATGTGGAATCACTACTCATTTCTGTCTTCTCCACTCAGTGATAACAATTTTGTATCTTTCCTTTTTGGTATCCAAGACAACAGAAGCGAGATAAATATGCAGATGCCCCCAGTGTTGGCGTTTTCTATAGTGGCCTTATGTGTCCTAAAATGCTATGTATCAGGTGCGTGTTCGTACATTTAAAATGCCAAAAGATGAAAAGAAAAGAAAAATAAATTTTGTTACGTTAGTGTGGACGAAGATCTGATGGCTTCAGAATACCATTTCGCAATTTTATCATCATGGGTCATTGCGGAGCTGCATGAGGTTACTAAATCCTCCGTTTCCTTTCAGCTGGCTTCGTCCATCCAGGAGAAGCAAAACACTCCAACCGAAATCTGGGTAAGCACATTCAAACAATTTGTTACTCCAGATTGCATACAGTTTCTTCAGTATCAGCCAATTATTCACCTCCAGGGTTCAAAATTCTCAATGAAACTCTTGGCTCATTTTTGTCCCTTTCAGATTTCCCCCTTGAGCCTAATGAAGACGTCGACGATGACGAAGGCGATGGAATGGTGGAAAACATTGAGGAAGCAGTTGGTAAGTTTGTTCACAATCCTTCTTTTTAACGCAGATCGGTCTTTCACTGGGGAGGGTAAGGATTGGGAGGGGAGGCGTTACCTTTTTGGAATGAAACTGTACGAAATTGGTTTTTGGATATTTAAAGCGAACCGGTTGAACATCAACCAGTCTACAACCAACTTAAGCTCACTATTTATTGTCTGTTCAAGAACATTCAGCAGAGAAATAGATACTAGTGTCATCAGTAAATTAGTGAATTCTACTGAGACTAGATCTTGTCAATGTGGGTAGATCATTTATATACAACAAAAGTAGCAAAGGTCCTAACTGCACACAAATCCTTGAGGAACTCCACATGTAACAGGGACTGAAGTAGAACTATAACCATTTACGGCATTAGCACATACGAATTTCTCTCTTTTGGAAAGATATGATCGAAACCAGTCATTAGCAACACCTCTCGTGTCATACTGGTTAAGCTTGTGTAACAATATAGAATGATTAACAGAATCAAATGCTCTTCTTAAGTCAAGAAAATTCCCTTTAGTCAATAGAATCACTTATAGATTCAGCGATTCTGATAAGAGCATGAGAGTTTGAATAATTTTCTCGAAATCCAAATTGAAAGGGAAACTCGGAGAATTTGATGAAGCTCGAGGAATTCAAAGACACGCTTTTTCATAGCCTTTTCAAATATTTTGCTAAAAATAGGTAAAACTGAGGTAGGTCTGTAATTTTCTTTTACTGTCCTGAAGCCTTTCTTAAACTTGAAACAGGAATAATTTTGGCCAAACGCCAAAACATTTAGAAGCTCTTTTGATAATTCCATTTGTTTCAAAGATCAATAATCTTCTAAAACGTCGCTATGATCTCGTCTCAAGCAAAAAAACGTTTCTAGGCCAAGAAAAAAAATCAGGGACCGGTTGTAGTGCTGGTAGGATAAAACCATTGCTGGTATAATGAAGCGACATTTTTTGGAGTTTTTACGCATATAGACCCAAGTTTCCATCTAAACAGCCACTTTACTGAGAGTTCTATCAACCTATGTATTTAAGTTTATTTGTCATCCTTTACCAGGGTGTATACTTTTTCAATACTTTGTCTCTCTCGTTTCACGATCATCAAATTAAGGAAACCCTTTAGAAGATAAAAATGGTCATAAATCACTCCAAAGAAATTACTCAACCGTGGAGAATTTGTATATCAACGGCATCGAGATCTCATAGTCGATGAAGCAAATGTTCGAATACTCTCAGGGCTAAGATGAGATCGATGCGATGCGGCTTTGAAGGTAACCTGCAATCAAGCGTACTTTTCTTGAGAAAGGGCGCTAAAAAGTATCTTTTCACACCCTGTCTAAGGAAAAGTACGCCTGATCGCAGGTTACTTTGAAGGCTGAAAGTCGACTCCAAATATAATATTCTGTAAACCGCCCGTTTTAATGCTAAGGTCACTGAGCCGGATTCAATTGAATGACGTTTCCATTTTGATAAATAATTCATTATTTAACCTTTATTTCTAACTCGCTAAGTGTTTTTCATCATGCCAAACAGGCTCTTGGGGCCACAGGTAACCCAGGTTCATTCTTGTTTGTGTCACGTACGGGTTTCATAACGTGAGTAAATATAGAGAACATATATGGGGCGAAGACACGAAGTGTAGGTCTGGAAATTTGCACCTACACTATGAAGGAGAGGTGAAGGCGACCATTTTCCCCGAAACTTCGCGTGCATATGAAGCACAGCAACGATTCGCCACATGGTAAGTTTCATCGATTTTTATTTTCATTTTCCAGCAAATTTCCAGACCTAAACTCGGCTGGCCCGGTTATCCGCGCTAGCTCGTTTAGCCGAGAACCCGGCACGTCTGAGAAAAACACCATAAATCAAGTTTGCAATTACGTGGCAAAATCTCAGCCCGGTTCGCCGAGATCCCGGCAAACCAGGGTGAGATTTTTTCATGTAATCGCGTTCACCGGGACAGCCCGGTTAGCCGGGCCAGCGATTTCTAACCACATTACTCCACTTTAGAGCAAAATGGCCCACGGAATAGTCGTTTGTTTATGTTTAAATAAAAGATGTTTATGATAGCAAACCTTAAGGCTTCTTTAAATTGTAGAATGGTGAATGTTAATAGAAATTTAGCGAGACAAACGTCTCTCCACTTGTTGTTGTTATCTTTTTTCACACGACATATTCTAAATTTACCCCAAGCCGGGCTGGCTCGCCTCATGCAATACCGGACTGAAACTCATCCCGGAAAACCCGACCAGCCCGGCTCATGTAATCGGCCCCTATAAAGACTCATGTTATGAACCCGTATGTGACACAAACAGTGAGCCTGGGTAACCTGTGGTTTGGGTTTTGCACTGCTGTTTCAAATTGTAGTCAATCATTTGGAACGTGTCCACTCATAGGCGGCCCAAGCTCGCGTTACGCGAGAGACGTGACTGCCCAGGCGTCACGTCAGCGACAACACTGTTCTAGACGAATCTGCTTTTTGAGCTCACGACAAATGAGCAAAGAAAAGAAAAGTTATCAATGAATGAACAAAATAAAGTAATGCCCCATTCACAGGTTTTAAACATGTTAGTTAAACAGGTCAAAGCATTTGTTGAAACAAACCTGAATCCCATGGAAAAGTCAGTCCTACATTTTTCTGTGACTGATTTTTATTTTGTTAAACCCAATTTGATTAAACATGGCTTGTTGGTGTGGATGGGGTATAAGTTAACTGACTTCGTTTATTTTGTTTTGTCCTTTCGAGCTTTTTAAAACTGTTTTGGGACGTTGTTGTTTGAGAGGCTGTCGTAATCGTCTTTCTTAGGAAGATTACGACAGCCTCTCAAACAACAACGTCCCAAAACAGGGGCGGATCTAGGGGGAGGGTGTAGGGTTTTGCACACCCCAGATGACGTCACCAGTCAGCGACACCATTCCTAAGTGGTGCACCCCCTCCTAAGAAAAATCCTGGATCCGCCCTTGCAAAACAGTTTAAAAAAGCCCGAAAAGACAAAACAAAATAGACAAGGTGAGTTAACTTACTTTATTTTGTTCATTCATTGATAACTTTCCGCTTCCTTGCTACGTTGTTAAAAAACAAAAACATTTGACTGGAACAGTGTTGTCGCTGACGTGACGCTTTGACAGTCACATCTCGCGCGTAACGCGAGCTTGGGCCGCCTATGGTCTATCCAGGAGTTTAAAGTACTTCCTTTTCTGTACCGACTAGCAAAAGAGTTTCTCTGAAGTTCTTGGTACGCATGATTTACGCATTCTCTAATTCTTAGATCTGGCATTAGCCCCTTAAAGGGAGCGCGCAAGTTCAAGGATGCCATTTCGCCAAACACAATTTGGCACAGAAATTTCAATCTTGTGGTTCTTAAAGTCGTATTTAGTTTAGTGGACCGATTTTTCAAAATCAGGATATTTTCCCACAGATTCTGATGGTGCCTAAGGTGTCTTTTGAACAGACTTAACTGATTAGAGTGTAATGTGAAGTGCTAGGTTTCTACCCCATATGAACCATGTGAGCGTTAGTCCTACTAATGGAAATGGGCGCACACAAGGACAGAGAAAAACTCTGACCGGAGTTGGGAATTGAACCGACAACCTTCGGGTTAGATCACCGCTTTGTCGAAGGTTTTTGTGCGAACTTCCTTAGGCCCCAGTCAGTCTTAAGCGAGGAGGGCAGCTGCATTGATTTTTTCCACAAGTTGTTCGGCAATTTTAATGGCCAACTTTCCTACATGGAAGGACTTTTTCCATTCATAACAACATTTTTTTTCTCTTAAAAAGGTTATTCGAGATATTGTCCTGAAATGTTTAGACTCGTTACATCTCGGTAACGTGGCCTACATTTTCGTAACATAATAATGAATGAAAATCCACATTTAACATTTATATTCACTTTCAACATGCACAAATAACCAAAGCCTTTCAGTAGTTTAATAGGTTTTACTATGCTCATCCCTTCAGCTTATCTAAACCGTCTGATTGGACAACAAAAGTTTGCATCGATTCTGTGTTACTCTATATATTGAGGATATTACACGGTGGCGAGAAGATATGAATTTTATGTTCGAGTGGAAAGAACAATATCTCACGCGTTCGCTTCGCTCACCCGTGAGATATTGTTCTTGCCACGAGAACATAAAATTCATATCTTCGAGCCAACGTGTAATGTTCTTTTTATTATATGGAGACTAAATATTGAACATTTCCGATTTTATTGTGTTTCAAAGTAGTCAAGTTTTACAAATACGGGTGGGCTTTATAAAAAAAAAGGCGGGAAAAAAAGGCGGAAATCGTGACGTCATTGAACGATACGACACTCACAAAGGTGACATACGGAAAATACGCCACTCGGGTCCCGGATGAAGTGACGTATGGAATCTACGAGTGGTTTAGTTCCCAGTAAAACACTCTCCTCCATATAATAAATATCAATACATCATTCTTAATTTGCGGTCGCGTAATATTACTTATGCTGATCAATTTTGGAGAGATCTGACCAAGGCTAAAGATATCCTGAATACATTCTTTCGTAGAACTTTTGAAACCTTATTACGCTATCGAAAAA
>JALIRR010009395.1:0-16149 GCA_023091755.1 Montipora sp. Colony 1 RG-2022 | reverse complement strand
AAATTGTGAAATTTTGCAACTGTCAGCGGATTCTCGATATTTACAGTCAGGGCCTCTTAATTGCTTTGTGTCCGCGGGCATTACACCTGTAACACTGGAGAGCTGTTGTATCACACTGTGCATTCTTTGTTTCTTCCACCTTGGACTGTACTACCGGCTTCTTAGTCGCTAGAGCTAAACAGGTGCTTTCCATGTGCTTCCAAGTATTGATCGGCGATTTTCGCTATCTGGTCAAGCGTTTCCGGGGCTCTTTCACGAAGGTGAATAGCTAACTCTTTTGGACAAGAGTCAATAAACTGTTCTTCCACAATTAGATCTTTCAGGCCTTCAAAAGAACGTTCAGTGTGCGACAGTTCCAACCACCGCAACAAGTATCTCTCCAGTCGCACTATAAACTGCTCTGGGCTCTCATCAACTTCCGGCTTTGATGCCCTAAATTTACGGCGATAACCATCCTCCGTTAGGTCATATCTCTTCATCAAAGCTAGTTTTACTCGGTCATAATCTTGGGCTGCTTCCTCGGATAACCTCGAATAAACTTCTAGCACACGTCCAGACAAAAGAGCACTAAGTTTCGAATCCCATCCTGTCTTCTCCCATTTAGCTGCCGCTGCAAATCTTTCAAATCTTTGTAAATAAGCATCCAAGTCGTCCTTGGCATCGACAAATGAGGGAAGCTTGGGTGCCTTGGCCCTATCCTCTCTCACTTCAGGACGCCCGTCAGCACTCTCCACAGCCAAACGTGCAATCTCCAGCTCATGTTCTCTTTTTGCTGCTTCAATACCCTCTTTCTGTTTCAACAGCTCCGCTTCCATCTCCAATTTTCTTAGTTCGCGTTCTTGTTGCCTAGTTTCTCTCTCTTCGTCTTCTCTTCTGCGCCTTTCCTCCTTCTCTTCCTCTTCCTTTCTTTTTGTCCTCCTCAAGCATTCGACGCCTCTCTTCCTTTTCCTCTTCTAATTGCCTTCTTTTTTCTTCTCTTTCTTCCTGTTCCCTTCTTTGCTCTTCTTCAAACTGTCTGCGTTTCTCTTCCTTTTCTTCCTCCAATTTTCTGCGTTTTTCTTCTTTTTCTTCCTCTTCCCTTCTTCTTTCTTCTTTTTTTTCCTCTTCCCTCACAAACTCGCGAAGCTTTTCTCCCTCCAATCCGAACTTTTCTCCAATCTGTATGAACTTATCCATTTCCACAGCAGTAGTTCACACAATATCTACTTCCTTGAAACACTTCTTCTTACTTTTTCTGTAACTCCTTCTTCTTGAGATGCCCTTTCCTGGTTACTGTAGTCGCCAAACAAATGAATTCCTCTCCCGGACAGGCCCCCAATGTTACGAGTTCGAATGTTTTGAGGACAGGTAGCTTGCAGACTAAACTGAACGCAGGGTTGTCGGAACAACAACAAGAAGATTTATTCCAAAAATGAACGTAGTTTCCACGAAGACTCCAAACAACACGTACTTGATAAACTTACACGACCTCCGCAAACTTGAATAAACACAGCTTCTGTCACACTTGACTAAACACGGCTAACGCCAACTCTCTTCGCTTGTGAAAAACTAGTTAAAAAAACTTCGCGTGGACTCGTCTACTTATATACTCTGACAATAAGCTTCTAGAACTTTCTAAAATAGTAATCAATCTAATTATAGAAAGATTACAAAACACACCGATTTAGAAACGCTTACGCACAAACCTAAAAATAAACAAACTACGAACTCTCGAGAAGCATCTACAAAGTAACACTAGTCACGCAATGCTATTTTTCGTAACACCAATGATTGCTTGCTGATAGGGTATTCGAAGAAGTACAAGGAAGGAAGGAACCGGCCAAAGCAGTGAAAAGCTATTGCAAAGCAGCTGCTTAGAAACATTCTATAATTTTCCTCTTAAAAGGAGTAACTGCAAATAAACGTAGCGCACAAAAAATCGAGTCTGGGTTTTCAGAAAGAGGAGAGGAAAGCACGGCGTCCACTGTCGACTAACTCAGGTATCCATTGGATAGTGATTAATTTACTGCCTCTACTAACTCTGATTTACTGAACAGAACCATCAACGTTTGAGACAACTATTAAAGAGGTTAAGCATGACGTTTATCCCAAACGGGAAACGACGTCGTGAGTGAAATTAGGGTTTTGCCAAAAATGTAAGAACCCTGCTTGATATTAGCTCATTTCTGTCCTCTTAGCTCGAGATATCAAGAAACGTTTTAAAGGAACGAGACAAGTTAAAATGAGAGAATTTCCACGCTTTTATGACAAGTAGGAGCCTGCCGTTTTCCGTTGGCCGTTGGCTGTAAACGTCATACTTAAAGGAAAAGTACTGGCTAGAAATTTTTCTGAATCGAAAGTTCTTTATCTGCATTGTCATACTTGACCACTCATTTGGGCTTAATATGTTTAAGTAGCCAACAATAACGCTTCAATTGAAATCCGCCATCTTAGTCAAGGATTTCTTCGGATGACTAGATGTACTTGACTTAAACAAGGAATACACAGGCGAGGGGAGCGATACTTTGTAGACTTGAATCTTAACAATGCGGGACTCAATCCCAGGCCACTTTAGAGGAAGCCGAGTGCCACCGCGCCACATCTGTTCCACCAAAGACGAAAATTGTTGTGAAAAAAATTGGGAAGCCAAGAATTTTGCAAAGCGTTTATAGGATTTAGAACTCGTGAGCAAAGGCCAACCAAAATATATAACTTTGCATTCTGGTCTGACGAGTTTGCAGCTAATAATATCCCTTTTCCTGTCTTCAAGTAACTCGTGAAAGTTGTTCTGAAAGAGAACCTCTGCAATAAGCGGCGATCTCTGTCGTCGTGTGACGGTTGTCGAAATCTTCTTCTCTGGACTACACTCAGAAGCAGACGAAAAATATAAATTACTATGTGAGAAACAGGAAACCTGAACCTTTGTTTATCAAATTGATTTTGCAGCACTATTGATCTTCCTGCTCTGGGTCTCACTTGGTATATTAAAATTTACTTTCCGTCAAGTGAGCGGAAGTGTCGTAGACATTCCTAATCATGGATGGTTTACGATAGAGATTTGTTTGGCGTTTGCGGGCAAGGCAAACGACAGGCTTCTTCATTTCAAAAATGCTATTCCCTTTTCTTGAGAATTTGCTTTGTCGCTCTTATTTTTTTTTAGAATCTGTTAGATAACTGTAGCGAACAGGCAAGAAAGAAGCCGAAATCAAGCGTACAAGTTCCCAGATTTTTGGTGGAACTTAAACCTCAGCCTGCTGTTCTCTGTTAATCCCTCCCCAATTTTGTTTCCACCTCCATCCCAACGGAATGCCGCAAACGTGGATGGTAAGGAAAGGAACTTTATTTAAGTGTCTAGTCTTCTAGCGCTGGAGCATTAAATTGGGGACACTGTAAACTAAAATCAACAATTAACACAAACCAAATTAAATGTTGGGCTTTGAGTAGTGGGAAAAACCGGAGTACCCAGAGAAAAACCTCTCGCTGCAGAGTAGAGAACCAACAAACTCAACCCACATATGACATCGAATCTGGGAAATGAACCCGGCTCACATTGGCGGGAGGCGTGTGCTCTCACCACTGCGCCATCCTTGCACCCCATAATGTGTGTCATTTGAAGCTTTTGCTTGTACAAGATGTTGGGTTCTTGATCAAAAAGGGGAACGGCAAACGCAAGTGTGGCTTCTTCTTTTCAGTTATCGGTACAACCTACCGTGACTACAGCGAGTGTCTATCACAGCGACAATTAGCTCATATTTTTAGCGAAAGCACTATCAAGTGTGTTGCGTAACGTTTAAACCACAGTTGCTCCCACCCTCCAGCGACGAATTATCAATTTCTGGGACTTTTGTCGGAAAGGTTTGTGTGTGTCATGCTTCCTAAAAGGTCTTTTTACGATATTAGACCTAAAGGGAATTTACAAAATCTGTGAAACGTTACGTCAGTTGAACCCGACTTCAGGTACGACTGCCCCGGAATTAAATGATGAATGCTCCAATCTCAGCTACCACACATTAATAACTCAAAATCATGATTGTTCCCACAGAAATATCAAATAGTGTATTAAGAAATGCTATATCTGCGAATATTTAACAATTATTCTACAAGGGCTCGCTGGATATGAAGTGATAGATAAACGTGCCTTGTTGGTTGTAATTATTTTATATCCAGCAAGCCTGAGTAGAATAATTGTTTTATTAAAACTCTGGGATCAACAACTCTTCTTTGGTGTTCCCGGGGGTAGTATTGTCGACTAAAGCATCAATTTCTGCCTCGGTCAATTCCGGTCCAAAACTGCTTTTATCGGCCACTTTATTCTCAGAGCTGCAAAAATTCTTTTCAGCTCGCTTAATTGCTGACGCGTTCCTTGACCATGTTAGGTACAGCAGAAATAGTTAGCAACTATTCACTGAAGTGGAAGTGGCTAGCATTAGCCACCGACACTGAGGTGAATAGTTGTTTTAGTATATATGTTACAGTTAAATTTAAATCTAGGTTAATTTTAATTTCAACCTACAATACTCGTCACATTTGTTGGAACACCCATCCCCGTTTCCCCCTTCCTCCAATGTTGATTTTCACAACTACTAACAGTCGCCCGAAAAATTCTCACACAACATTGAATTGGGGGGTGGGGGATGTTTATTTATTTTATTTATTTATTAAACATCGCCTTCTAAATAAACTATTAACAAAACATGACGACGTACACAAAAAATAAACAAATACTGGGTTAAGGCAGGGTATCCACAACAGCTGACGCCAATTACTGTGGGCCCAAGATTAACAAAGTTCTAAACACTCAAATAAAATAGTAAAATATAGTAGACTAATAACAACACGAGATAGGCTCTGAAAGGTTGCGTGGCGTATTACATTTAAAGCAGACAGATTTCCAGGTTCTAGGGTCCTCAACATCGAAGCGCGAGATAAGTACATCTTTGTAGTATGAGGAGAGGAGAGATTTAAATTGGTTTAGAGTTACATGTTCATATCTTAACTGCAGGGGGAGAGCGTTCCAGATTCTAGAAGTTCTTACAAAAAAAGAGTGCTGATAAGTAGAAGTGCGGCATTTCTTTGGTCTGAAAGATTTTGCATTGCTAGCGCTTGCTCTAGTGACTCTTGTGGGAACAATGCGTTCAGGGAGCACGTCATGTGATACACAAACAATACCGTTGGTGGCTTTAAAGAAAAGTACCAAGTCCAAAAACTCATGCCAATAGCAGATAGGTAGAATATCAATTGACAAGAGTCTGTCTCTATAGCTTTCCTCACATAGGAAGGGTAGATCTAAAATAAACTTTGAGGTGCGTCGCTGGACGCGTTCGATGCGTCTTATGAGGTCTATTGTTTGCGGAGACCACACTTGAGTGGCGTAGCCAAGAGCAGCACGTACGATGGCTAAGTAGAGAGTTCTGCGGGTGCTTGAGCTTTGAACGTCCATCGCACATCTACGTATGAACCCCAGTAACTTGTTTGCCTTAGCGCACTGTTCGAGCGTGTGCTTTTTTCACGTTAAGTCGGAACTAACGTAGACTCCGAGGTCTTTCTCGTGATTGGTGACCTCTAGTGGCTTGTCATTTATCTTGTACTGGAACTCAACTGGATTGAACTTTCTTGTGATGTGCTGCTGCTTGCATTTCTTTTGGTTGAAAACCAAGCCTGAGGAGATAGACCAGGCCTCCAGTTTGTCTAGGTCGTTTTGCAGGAGGATAGCGTCTTGGGTGGAGTCAACCCTCCGGTACAGCTTAGTGTCGTCAGCAAATGAGGCCACTTTCGAGTTCACCACAACATCAGGGAGGTCATTCACGTACAAGAGAAACAATATTGGGCCCAGAATGGAACCCTGGGGAACTCCTGACGTGACATCCATCTCGGGGGAACTGGTACCGAGTAGGGTAACCCGTTGTCTCCGGCCTAGCAAGTACATGTAAGACCGGAACCATGACAATAGGTTTCCAGAGATGAGGAAGTTGGTCTGGAGCTTGTTCAGCAACAGAGTATGATCGACCTTGTCGAATGCTTTCGACATATCCATGTATATAATGTCTGTTTGCTTGCCAGCGTCCAGTAACGAGCCGATGTGATCATGTACTTCAAAAAGTTGCGTGGTGCAAGATTTACTTGAAGTGAAGCCATGTTGGATGCAGCTGATAAGGCAGAATATGTGGTCACTTATTTTGCCCAGCACACAGCGTTCAAGAACCTTGGAGACTTGGAGACTATTGAGAGGAGAGAGATTGGGCGGTAGTTATCTACGTACTGTTTTTCTCCTTTTTTGTAGACAGGGATGATATTCGCCAGTTTCCAGTCGTCCGGGAGCGTACCACAGCAGAGAGACAGGTTAAACAGCTGAGTTAGTGATGGAACTATTTGCCGCGCTGTTTCCTTGAGGAGACGACAGGGGATGCCGTCTCTACCAGTAGCCTTGTTGGGGTCAAGGGCTAGCAGAGCCTCCGATACATCCTCCGTGGTAAAGCTGACGTCTCACAGGGCGTGGTCCGATGGTTCAGTTTCCGTTGGTGTCGGGTCTGGGTGGTCTTTGGTACTAAACACGGACGTAAAGTCCTCGTTGAACATAGATGCGATATCAGCAGGGCTTGAGGCCGTGCGACTTGGTGTCGATACCCCTTCGCCGACGCCCATTGACACGGTATCGGGAAAATTAGAATCTTTACTACTGAGTTTAAATACCGACCAAAATCTCTTTGGGTTGTTACGGAGGTCGGAGTCCAGAGAATTAAAAAAGTTAGTCCGGCTCTCCTTGATCATATTTTTCACTTTGGCTCTGAGTTCTCTGAATTTAGCCCGTAGAGAGTCAGTTGGGGAGCTCAAAAATTTCTGCCTCGCGGACTCTTTCTTCCTGAGGGCGTGAACAATGTCTCCATTGATCCAGGGTGGGTTGTTGCGCCCCTTGATGTTTTTTGTAGGGATATAATCCTGAACCGCAGCGAGGAACGCGTCCTTCCACTGGTGCCAGCTTATGTTGACATCGTCCGTGTTGATCGTGCTACACAGATCGATGGCCCCGATGGCTGAGCGTAGCCCATTGAAATCTCCTCGGCAATAGTCGTACACTGTTCGTGCAATGGGAGGCGCGGCTTTCCTTGAGATCTTTAAATGGAACACGATGGTGCCATGATCCGTGAACAGGCCGCTTTCTTCTGGACTGAGTACAGAAATATCATTTACTTGACTAGCAACGCTAGTAACGCTAGTAATAACAAGATCTAAGACGTTATCACCTCTAGTTGGTATCGTGTTCAGTTGTGTTAAGAAAAAATCGCTTAACTGTTCAACGAATGCGACTTCATCAACACCTTTGGTTCTCTCAGGCGATTCCCAGTGGATTTCAGGGAAGTTGAAGTCGCCGGCGATTAGCATATTGCTGTAGCGTGACGAGCATTTAGCCAAGTAGATATTAAATTTATCCGACCAGTCCCTCTCAGGTGTTGGAGTTCTATAACAGCAGCAAGCTAATCTTTTAGCTTTGGATTTAGTTGTTAGTTCCACAGAGGCGGTTTCCAGATCCGAGTCATTTAAATCAGCGATTTCGCGACAAGAGCTGAAAGAGTTCGCTTTAACAGCTAATAATACGCCGCCAGCATGGCTTCCCCGATCTCTCCGGTAGATTACATAGCCTGATGGTAGAATTTCCTTGTTTTCAACGAAGCTAGTCAGCCAGGTCTCAGTTACCCACACAACATCAGCCTGCTCGGATTGAACAAGTTCCTGAAAGCGAGACAGGTTGCACACTTTTTTGCCGTCGGCTTTGTTTAATCTACGATCTTGTAACCCAATGATTCTGGACCATTTGCTAAGTGTTCCAACAAAATATGTCTAGTATTGTCTGAGTATTGGTGTGCGTTGGTATCAAGCCGTGCGATGCAATATACGCCGTGCAATATTCCAACAGTTCCAAACCCGTGTGATAAGTACATTTTTGTCCTCTGAACACTTTAATAAGCTCTACTCCCAAATGGACTGCGGTTATCAAGTGCAACAGTCAGCGTTGATTGACATCTTTATATACCAAGGAGTCAAAAGTGTTCGCTCTAGTAGCTGCGAGAAGCCATATTTATTTACTAAAACACAAGGAAGAAATTGCACTTATAACTCTCAGGGACGAGTAGAGTACGTATGAAGGCGGTAAAGAAATATCCCCAAAGTAATCCCTTGGGCTGCAAGATGATTGCTATTTGTTTGTTTCCTATTCCAGCACGGAATACACTACTTAAAGTGCCACTTTTAGCTGTAAGTGACTTCAAACCCAAACGAGGCTATTTAAACCATGCTGGGTGGACACTCTATGACGATTACATGACAAAGAAAAACAACAAATCAAGATTTCAGGAATATTTAGCAATAGGCTATTTTACGGTGGCCCACAATGGACTTGCTGCAAATTAAAGAGTTGCTGCATGCAAATTCAAAATAGTTGCTGCAAATTAAAAGAATGTCGCGGCATATAAAACCATCAAGCGTATGCTAGCGCACTGAAGGAATGGCAGGTACAAAACACAGGTCACAGGTCACTGGTCATTGTTTTAACAATACAGAAAGTATCCTAAACATCCAATAAAACTAACCTTAGACCTAATTAGGCCTAATGTTAGCAGTTGTAAACAGTTGGGTGGTTTCTGTATTGGTAAAACAATGACCTGTGACCTGTGTTTTGTACCTGTCCTTCCTTCAGTGCGCACGCATACTTTTGGTGTTTTAATTTGCAACAACATTCTTTTAATTTGCAGCACCTTTTTTTAATTTGTAGCAACTTTAATTTATTTCCAGCAACTCTTTAATTTGCAGCATGTCCCCTGTGGGCCACCGTACCATTTGCAACAAACTGGTCACATGACTTATAATTGGTGAACTTAAACTCGGTCTTTATAAATTCCAGAAATGGAAAGATCGTGTTTGCCATAATTACGCGCCACAAACAAAGCTCAGATTCCTATTTTATCATGGGTCAAATAAGCGAGAATAAATGTGCAAGGGTGGAAGTTTTTCGGGCAGCTTCTGCAAGTATCGGAGCAGAAATTACGTAAAACAAAAGAAACAAAAGACAGAAAACAAAACAACTCCAAATAAAGACTAATCCCACGTGACGAAAGACACAGTGCTTTCCGGTACCTGCAGAAGGATCCGTTTTTCGACTTTCATATTTCGAAGGAAGAGTTTTAAAGTGGTTTGAAAACTTAGAATAATACAAGGATTTGTATGAAAATCATTGAAGCCTGACTGGGTGGCAAAGCGTCCATTTCCCATACAAATCCTTATAAATTCTGTCAACTGTAACAATACCCGTTTATACGATATACTAGCGAAAATTTTGAGCTGCTCTTTTTACTTCTGGAAAAGTAATTTCATGAAACCAGCACAATCATCGTGTTTATGAAAAAAAGTTCACGTGACGAATTGTTGCAAAAAGCCTATTATTCACCGAGCAGGATGTGAATACTTGTTTTAGAATAATTAAATAGGTTTCATCTGTCACCTCGACAAAACGGCTTGCGACCGTTTTGAACAAACCACTTAGGTGATTATCGGGTAATAATCACCCCAATTGCAACCAATCAGCGAAGAGAATTTTCATTATTCACCTATGTAATTATACCGAACAGAAGTACTAAAACAGGGTCGAAAACAAATAGCCGGCGGATTTACTGTGAAGGAAGACAGTTCATTTACCTTTAAAGGCTGGTTTTCACTAGCGACGGAGTCGGAGTCGGAGTCGGTCGTAGTCGGAGTCGTAAGAGCGCTTATGACCTAGTGAAAATCAAAGATCGGAGTCATAAGCGGAGTCATAAGCTCGACGGAATCGGAGTCGGAAGAATCAGAACGTTTCCATTTTCTTCCTGACTCCGCTTATGACTCCGTCGCTTATGATCCAGTGAAAACTAGATTGTCGGAGTCGGAAGCAGAAGCGGAAAAACCAACCAATCACAATGCTTGGAATCGATGTTTGTTCATCCGCTTCTGCTTCCGAATCCGACAATGCAGTTTTCTTTGGATCGTAAGCGACGGAGCCATAAGCGGTATCGGTATTCTGCTTCCGACTCCGACAGTTTGATTTTCACTAGATCGCATCGCTCTGCGCTTGTCATTACGACGCCGACTCCGACTCCGTCGCCAGTGAAAACCAGCCTCAAAAATTTCGATTGAGTCCAGCAACTGTGGCCTTGAAGACCAGTGGTTGTAGTCAAGAGCTAGTATGCTTCCAACATTTTAATTTAATGTTTGAAGTGAGAAACACCCTTGTAAACAACTACGTAGAAGTCACAAAGCCTACTACATGCACGTTTAATGAGCAAATTTTTTTAGTCGTAGTAACTTACCATACAAGCGGATGATGAATCTTTGACAAACTGAACTCTTTCTTTGTAACCTTCAACAGCGTGTTTCAATGAGAAAAAGGTGTTTTTGTTTTTCAGTCGTTTTTGAGTGAGTTCTGCATGTAATGGAAAAAATGCTTAGAGAAGCTACTCGGGAGCACCGATCAGCTTGAATAATACTAGCACTGCAAACAATGCTTCAATTTAGGCTTAGTGGGGCTATGTCACCGGCCTAAAATAATGCAATTTCATGACACCCAAAATGGCCAAAAAGTAGAATGAAACATTGCAATAACCACTTAAGACTGTTGAACAACATAAAAGAAATACAACAAAAGGAAAGAGAAGCATGCATGTCACCTAAAATGATGCAATTTCATGACACCCAAAATGCCCAAAAAATAGAATGAAACATTGCAATAACCACTTAAGACTGTTGAACAACAAACAAATTAAACAAATTAAAAGAAATAAAACAAAAGGAAAGAGAAGCACGGATGGACACAGATGAACAAGATTGACGCGGATTGCATTTGGGTAATCTTGAAAAAAGTCGGCCCGAAGTTTTTCAAGGTAAAGTAGGGCAAATCGCCTGAATAAAGGTCGTTTTTGCTCAGAATCATCTTGAGTGGACTTTGCTATTAAGGCAGTTCACAGGTAGTTCTCTCAAATATATATCCTGAAAGAACCAGTTCAAACTAAAAAGACTACGACCACCGGATCACGCTGCTTCCCAACGCATCCCTCTTTCTTAAATATAAATTGTAAACGGTTTTGGACCGGAGCGTCATGTTACCTTGGAATTCAATCATGGAGTACCCGGTCATCAACATTATGCACGTGGGAATGCTCCAGAACAAAGCCAAAGCATAATATATGTGGACTCCACTAATAAATCTAAGCAAGTGCAAGACCACGCCCAATGCTGCGTGAGCTTCACTGATGTCCAAAGACGAGATGTGTGGCTTGGTCTCTGCGCATCATTCCGTACTGAAGAGAACCAGATATTATCGCGAACAATGCCAGGAAATAGGACAGTTTCTAAACGGTAAAAACAAAGTTGCTCTTGTTTAGAAGTTTTAAGTGACACGATTAAAGAGATTGACAGTTCACATGGCTTTGATTTCCTTCGCTCTCGAATTGGATTACCTAAGGACTTCTACCATCTTTAATATGAACCGACCTGTATTTTGTTGATTATTGAACCCATATAAGAATTATGGGAAATAAAATGATCCAGTTCACTTGTTATGCATAGAATACGAGTTCTTTAAGGCCTATCTTTGTGCGAAAATCGTACGCGGACCAGAGATCAGGAAAGCCATTCTCGAATTTTTCTACCAATCTTAGCAGCAACTGGAATAAAGAGTTTCCCAGAGATGCTCCCGAGTCTCTGGTGACCAGAATGTGTTGCTTCGTTGCCTGCGCATGCCAACTTACCTTAGTTGCGCGCGATATGTCACCCAACACCTCGCTGTACTGCCTGTCATGCGCCAATTCACCCAGTCCTCGCTCCAACCACGGCACTGCACGACAAACAGTACGCCACGTGCAAACACAGCACTTAACCCATAGCAACCCACGCACGAACAACCAAGGACAACCGTACTTGGCACGTGATTCGAAGCCATTCCATGTGAAATTTGCAGTCAAGTTGAATAACCACAGTAGCAAACAACTGCTGCTAAGCTTACGATAAGGAGAATTCAAATTTCCAATCAGTGCTGTTAAAATATGAATTAAGGTAGTTATCTCCTCTGACTTCGCGTGCACATGTTTCTTTCCTCTGTAGCTCTCTCCATGATTCAGTATTTGTCTTTTGGAATCAAACAATTCATTGATGGAGTCTACATTTTCGTGCGCTGCTAAATGTTTTCTTGGATTGTTTTCCATATTTAAGTGCTGCGAGTGGTAAATGATTAACAGACTTGAAGAGAGACATGTAATTGGTTCAAGTTGCGTTATGACTGTATCGTTCTATCATCCTGCATCTGTTAGAGCTTCCATCTGAGTCAGAAGCTTCTGCTAGAGGTTCACGTTCAATCGAGGCAGAAGCTCAAAAGAAGGGCGTCCATTTGTCACGGCAACTGGAATAAGTGAAGTAATCTAAAACGGAAGCGATCTATTTATTGTAATGAAAGGAATATACCGTACGTAAAATGCTGACTAAACAACAGTTTACTGGAACAGAGCTTTTCTTTTCGTAACACTGAAGAAGTTGAACCTGCCAAATCTCATCTTTGACTGGTCTACTATTTGCAAAAATTAACTGATCCAAGTAAAATTGGGACCAAAACTGTTGTAAACCAACATGCAATACAGCGAACTACTGCAGAATCCAATCACGTCCAAAAGAAAACCGTTTGAAGTTTGACGAGAGCTAATTTTAGTGCCAGCAAGTGTCACAAAGATTGTTAGCAGTCAATTCACTATTCATATTCAAAAGCGAAAAAAAGACAACAAACTTCCTCGATCGTAGTAAAGCTCTTTTCACGTATCTTTCACGTTAAATCTTTGTTGATAAAGCTAAAACAACGAGTTAATTAGGAGAAGATGATACCTGGAATTATGCAGAATAGACGTCTAAAATGAATACTGCAATAGCATACAGTCCTGCTTTGGGCCGAAAGCTTTTCATACGTTTGTTTGAAAAAAATTAAGATCGGTTTAAGTGTTTTACCTCATATCTACAAATAATATGACGTCAGAAAACAATCCTTTACTACAATGCTTACTTTGAAGCTCATTAA
Organism: Montipora sp. Colony 1 RG-2022; assembly: GCA_023091755.1. Taxonomy (NCBI): domain Eukaryota; kingdom Metazoa; phylum Cnidaria; class Anthozoa; order Scleractinia; family Acroporidae; genus Montipora; species Montipora sp. Colony 1 RG-2022. Next base: position 3,089 of record JALIRR010009395.1, on the reverse strand, counting down.
ATAAAGAAATACAAATACAATATGAAAGGTGGCTATCATTTCCCTAAAGACTTTGTCGCATAGAAAACGGATGCTTTCAAGTTTGCTCGGATCGGCAAAATATTACGGAGCTTAAGTCAAAACAAAGAAATGTAGAACAACAACGCCACATTATGTCAGTTTAATTCCAGGACAGTTGTTACTCATTTTACAGGGGGAACGAGTTAGAATAACCGGAAAAAGCAGCTACCACGTTCCACGACGGCGGGATTAGTAACTTTGTTTACATCCAGAAAACGTATTGCTATGGTGACGTGACGTGACGCCTTCAACGTTCTATTACAAGAAATCACATCTCGTCTACGTCGTTGTTCCTTTATGTCCGGATTACGGAGCTTATTAAAGACAGGAACGGAATCGGTTTGATGAAAATTAGGCGGGTTCACACTGAGGTCCAATGCAAGTAGGCCGTAAGTGCAGCAGAAAACTTACTTTTGATACAAGTGCGTTCACACTAAGTTACAAAGTAAGTTACTTGTAAATTCGCTTTTCAATCAAACTAGCCGGCAAAAATGATTGACGCCTTATTGGGGACACTGTAAACTGAAATTAACAATGAACGCAAATCAAGTCAAATGTTGGTTTTTCATTCTTTTTACGCATTTGAGGGGGATAAAACTAGACTTGAGATCGTATTCGTCTTCTCTGAAGATAACTCATTCAAATGAATCCCGTACTTAAAGCCCGGGGGGTACTCGATATATCCCTGGGTGGGGAGGTGCGGCGCGGCCCCTCATACCCTGAGCCTGTTTTAAGACAAATATCGCTGATTTTCCTACCCATTTTAAGACAGAATTCCGATTTTTGATACCCTTTTTAAGACATTTAACCCAGTTTAAGACAAAAATTGATAAATCGATACCCTGATTAAGACAAAAAATGATAAATTCGATACCCTGTTTAAGACAAAAATCCCGAAAAGTATACCCTGGCTGGCCGCACGTCCCCATTAAGCCCTTATAAGGGAGTACCCCCCGGGACCTAAAGCCTTCTTACATCCCTAGGATGAACCCGCCATATATTGTGGCATCTCAGGCTCTGCAGGTGCCGTTTGATTTCTAACTGAACGATCCAAACCTGTTGCCTCACTCTGTTGGATTGTTGGATAACGGCTTCTCTTCGGCCTTCTTCTTGTGATCTTCGCTCAAATTGCATTCTGTCCCTCAATAAACCTAGAACAACCAGTTCTGGTCTTAGTTCTTTTTCTTTTTTGTGACGTGTTGAAAATCAGAGACCACATTTTTATAGCAGGGTTCGGGTTAGGGGTCCTCTCCCAGTATTGTCCAACTCTAGAATCTTGTAAACATGATTGCAGCACTTTGAGCAAACTTTTTCCTTCAATCAATTCAATTTAATTTTACTTCAATTAACAAGCATAGTGCAACGCAAAAGCGAAATTTTTAATTAATAAGAAGACCCTTTGTTGCAATTTCTAACGCCAACTCCAAGTACAAACATAGGCAACTGGGAAGCAATCTTAATTTATTAGAGTGGAGGCAGTGTGGCCGAGTGGTTAGCCTAGAGATCCAGATATCCCGGGTTCAAGACCGCGTTCTGACCGCTCACTGAATCTGTTTCAGGTGGTCCCTGGTTCAACTTCCTGGTGTATGGCAAGCCGTTACTGCCAAAAGCCCTTCAACTTTCTGGAAACCAGGTTGAAATCCATGTTGACACGATCGAGTTATAGAATTTGTAGGTTGAGTTACGTCTGGGGATGGTCGAGTTTCGTGGAAAAAGCTCCAGTTCTAGCTACTGATTGTTGAGTTTCTGCGATCTTGTGTCGAGTTCTCGCTATTTAGTGTCGAGTTTCTGCGGTCTAGTGTCGAGTTCCCGCGATCCAGTCTTGAGTTTCTGCGATCGACTGTCCAACTCTCGCTAGCGAGTTTTCATATTCTCGTTAGCGAGTTTTCTAATTCTGGCTAGCGAGTTTTCTAATTCTGGCTAGCCAGTTTTAGAATTCTCGCTAGCGAGTTTTTAATTCTCGCTAGCGAGTTTTCTGATTCTCGCTAGCGAGTTTTCTAATTCTCGCTAGCGAGTTTTTCAACTCATTCCCAGGACCTGCTCTGACTGCGTTACCCATAACTCTATGCCTCTATGATGTATGCGTTCCGGTTCTTCGTTCTCCAACATGGCGACAATTGAGGAGGAACTTCGGAACTTCTTCATAGGCTTTAACGAAATTTTAAAACAGTTAGAGTCTTGTGACGTCAATCCTGCGACTGAATACTCAGAAAGAAAACTAGAGAATTATGTCACTATTCTTTTCGGGATGATCTGCTCTTGTATTTGACTCGATAATATCTCCAGCTTCCCATACGACAGTTCATAAAGCGCTGTCAGAAGCGTCAGTAAGTTGCTTCGATGCTCTGATCTTTTACCGCTTTCAATTTGGCAGATCATTCCGAAAAGAATAGTGACATAATTCTCTAGTTTTCTTTCTGAGTATTCAGTCGCAGGATTGACGTCACAAGACTCTAACTGTTTTAAAATTTCGTTAAAGCCTATGAAGAAGTTCCGAAGTTCCTCCTCAATTGTCGCCATGTTGGAGAACGAAGAACCGGAACGCATACATAGAGGCATAGACCTATGGGTAACGCTGTCAGAGCAGGTCCTGGGAATGAGTTGAAAAACTCGCTAGCGAGAATTAGAAAACTCGCTAGCGAGAATCAGAAAACTCGCTAGCGAGAATTAAAAAACTCGCTAGCGAGAATTCTAAAACTGGCTAGCCAAAATTAGAAAACTCGCTAGCCAGAATTAGAAAACTCGCTAGCGAGAATTTAAAAAACTCGCTAGCCAGAATTTGAAAACTCGCTAGCCAGAATTTGAAAACTCGCTAGCGAGAATTTGAAAACTCGCTAGCCAGAATTTGAAAACTCGCTAGCGAGAATTTGAAAACTCGCTAGCCAGAATTTGAAAACTCGCTAGTCAGAATTTTAAAACTCGCTAGCGAGAATATGAAAACTCGCTAGCGAGAGTTGGACAGTCGATCGCAGAAACTCAAGACTGGATCGCGGGAACTCGACACTAGATCGCAGAAACTCGACACTAAA
>JALIRR010009394.1:0-15000 GCA_023091755.1 Montipora sp. Colony 1 RG-2022 | reverse complement strand
TATCAGTCGTGCAGTAGTTTACTTGACTTTCATAAATATTTTAGATCAATTTTCACTGATCACGATCTTCTCTGATCCAACGCTGTGCAAGACTTATCGTCCACGGTTTTTGCAAAGGTTTTAAAACCTCAACTTCACTAATGCTCGAAGTAATGCGTGACATATTACAGTCGCGTTACCTGCGCAGTAACGTTGCGCACAAACAATTAGCGCGAACGTCCTTGAGAGATCAGTGTGTTTACGTGATACACCGATGTTAGCTACGCCATGCTGATTAGGCCCGAAAGGCTGAAACAGCTGTCCATGGCTGCTAATTGACCGGGTAAAATGGTTGTGCGCATGCGTGATGTGTTGGCCATACCGGGTTGGTGTTAACGCGTGTCACCTTGCTTTTATTGTTGTCTTATTTTCTGAAGGTAAAAATCATGCTGTAGATAGCAGAATTTAGTGGTATTCGACCTTCGTTCCCTCATTTTGAAACAAATATTCTTTTGAAATTTGCTCGTCATCCATAGCGAGGCTAGAAAGCTTATTAGCATTAAAACAAAAGAATATTTTATTTGGCCTCCATTATGAAAGGGGTCTATACCCGGCCATTTATTTGCATATATGCCTCATTTCTTAATAGCCTGTTCCAGGCTCTCAGATAGTCGAGAAAACGAAAAGAACTGCGTGTGAAAAGCGAGTGGGGGCTTGGGTCGAGGCGAGGCAGGCTCTCGGATAGTCGAGAAAACGAAAAGAACTGCGTGTGAAAAGCGAGTGGGGGCTTGGGTCGAGGCGAGGCGGGAGAGCCTGTAAGCATCTCTTTAAATTCTTCATTCCGGTATACCAGCTCCTGGTATACCTTCTGATTGGTCAATTTTGACAGTTTATATCAACACTTCCGTCATCATTTTGATTCACGCGCGGAGCACGAAAGAAAGAGGTGAACGCTGTCGCCGAGTGTCTTAAAGTATTCCCAAACGTACATGCCCTCAGATTCGAGCAAAAGTTGTGTCTGTTCAACTTTAATAAGTCGAAAAAACGATCCGTTTGCAATGCTTCCAACTGGTTTTGGTAAAAGAATAAATTTTCAGTTACTGCTGCGCGTTGCGAAAGCGCTTCAATGTTGTGATACGACATCTCTCCACACCGCTTACAATATAGCATCACCGGGTACGATATATAGTTCGCATTTGACACAACTATTATGTCCCCTGCACGCCACAATTGTTACAATTTAACGGCGCTCTCTGAAACTCTGACGAACGATATTTTTTGTTATTCTTTCTTATGCAAATACTTGGCTGCGTATTCGAATTCACCAGTTAGGGTCAATTAAATTTCTGCCTTCATCGCCTTCGAAAAAATGAGAGCAAAAAGAAAAAACCAAAAAAACTTGCCGAAAACAGGCTTGTATTTCCGTTGTATGTCTTAAAGCTTTAAAAGATCAAGCGATTTTCAGGAAGCGAAGGTGATGGCTACGTGTCTGTATACTGCAAATGCAATTGAAGCCATCCACATGAAATATCAATCTTTCACATTCATTATCGGTTGTCCTGATGCATCAGAGCTGAAGTTTATTGATGAGACCATCTTATCATCTAGGCCAGAAACTTCAATGGTCGGGTTTCTGTTTTCCTTGGAAAAGTCAACAGAGCGTCGGGAACTCGCAGCTTTCGAACTGGTCGTGTCTTTTGGTCGAATTTGCTAAATCTCCCGTCGGTGATTTCCTTGACACTCGTTTCCCGGTTGCTTTGACAATGCCTTCGTTCGCTTGTAAAGTTATTTTCCTAAAAGTGCCTTAAATTCTGGCTAACGTACTCGCACAAGCGAGAATTAACGCATCACCTTTGAACAACAATAAAAGAATCGTGCTTGAACTCGCGTGGGACCACACAATGCCGCCCTTTTTCAACACTTTGACATTGACAGTTTGACATGCAAAAGGTTATTTGCAAAGTGGGCGGAATGAAGAATTTAAAGAGATACTTACAGGCTCTCCTGCCTCGCCTCGACCCAAGCCCCCACTCGCTTTTCACACGCAGTTCTTTTCGTTTTCTCGACTATCTGAAAGCCTGGAACAGGCTATTTCTTAAAGAATGCCGCTGCAAGAACGCAATAATGGCCAAGTATTCAACAGTTATTCTGAAGTTCAAAAACACAAGAACAGCATACGGGAGAGTTTTGAAGAAAAAGAAATCCATCTGGTTTGAGAAGAGAGGCAGTGCCAGTTCCCAGACTCCCAACTATCGACTCACATGGGCCACCGCCCTTAGAGGCACCCTTCACTTACTTTACAGCGATCCCATTTTTGAGCGATCACAGCATGATCGCAACGATCGTATCGATCATCGTAAGGATCATATGGAAACCAGCCCTAAAGCGAACAAGGAGGTGGTTAATTCGAGATTAGTATACCAAACAGTGCTCGTTCTCACCCAGCCATTTTCGAGATGTCTTTCTGGTTTTCCGCCTCATTCGTTGATTTCAAATTTCATCGTAGTAATAATCTCCATGATGTGTATACTGACCCTAAAATTTGAACATAATCTACTAGCACTGTTCTCAAAGAGACCGGCCACAAAAATTGTTTAGGTCACATACCGCTGTACGGAAAAATACTACGCAAGTTACCATTTTGTTAACTTTTGTTTCACGTAACATGGATTAAAGAAACGAATATTATAGAAATTCCAGTCGATGAGTGATCAAATCATTGACCTTGACGAGTTCGCTTTACGGGCGGAAAAATGTCCTTCGTATTTCCTAACGGAAAACGAGCGGGCCCTTTTAACTATGTCAAACAAAGCTGGTGTAAAAATAGAAACGAGAAAAGTTGCTGTTTATTGCGACACAAAAAAACCTGTTTTCTTAGCATCATTGTAATGCGCTTGCTTTAAAATGATGAAAAGTAACGTTGCCTCCATGTTGTCATGATTTCCTTATTCGTAAGTCGGTTTAAATCTGTTCATGCAAAAGAGTGTGTCAACAATGACGGCTTGTCGTGTTGAAAATCTGTTCGAAAATCACATGATGAGCTAATTATACTTTGTTTTCGATAGTTTTGGCGATGTGCCCTGATATTCCATCCCTGATAACCGGTGATTGACCTTTGATTGGCATTATTGCAAAAAACTTGGCCGAGCAAAAATAATGAGTAAAAAAAAGATTTATTTAGTTATTGCCGTAAGAAAGGAGATTAATCTCTATAATTTACATGGGTTAACGGAAAACATATCATCTTTCTTTTGGTATAAATAGCAGACTTTCGCAAAATAAAGACCAAACTAGGAGTGTATTTTCCTTTCCAATACGAGCAAATATTTTCACTTCTTAATTTACAAGCTTTCTCTAGCACTGTCACTGTCCTTTCTCTTTCAAGCAAAAAGAAGAACTTGCTGGAATGTACCATCCACTAGATATTTGGGCATGTTACAATTCACCGTGGATTCTGCGTATTGAAGGATAGTTTCAAGAGATGGAAGAGAATTTCGGAATTATTAAACAATAACTTTACCTCGGTCTTCTGAAAATTGCAGTGAAATACAACGGATATTCAAGTAATCACGGCTGAGTAAGGGCTGCCTTTGTATCGGAACTAACCAGAAGAAGCACGAATAGGAAGATCAGGTTAATTCTGGTATTTCCCTTTTTTCCCACCGAAATTGCGAAAATTGAATAAGATAATCTCATTTGAAAGAAATCTCCTTGTGATAATCTATTCATTGCATTAGAAGTTATATCCACCGGTGTTTTGCCTTTTCCTCACAAACTGAGCAGGATATCCGCTATTCATTCATGTTATACAACTTTCGCGAATCGGTTGAGTTTAACCCCGTTTAGTGTAATGTAGCATAGGGGCCAATACTACGGCATAATCAATGTAAGACAACGAAAAAAATGTATGTTTTAAAAATGCATCACCCGGGAGGCGTACCTTTGTTCTCTATAATACCAGCGAAGAACTCCGGCTGTAAACTGAATTCAAACCTTTGTCAGCTCAATTGATAAATGAGCGGCAATATGTTGGAGGATAGAAAATAAAATATTTATTCTGTTTTTATTCATGACTTGTAAGTCCTCGATGGGTTAACTGTTAATGAAAGCGTGATCTCATGGAAACTTGTTTGTACTATACTCCGGAAACACGGATGTTGTATCGTGGTTCAGTTGTTATTGAACGTGTTACGCGCATTGCGATAGATGTTCCACACAAGGAGAGCACCAACGTACATTCGACTGACGACAGTCCTACGCCTCAGCAACCGACATCCAGAGAACTTTAAAGACCAGTATCGCGGCTTACAGATCATACACAGTTGTAGGAGCTCTCTCTTCCGCCATACAATGGAGCGTGCAAACACCAGGGACAGACAACTGCACAACGCCTATTAACAAAAACTCTGCTCACTAAAAATTGCCACCAAATCACTACAACGACTGGAAACAACACTTCACATGGAGCTTTACACATTTCATCCGTGATCGTGGAAACCAACATCTCAAAATAAAGAAAACTCCTCCGTGAACACATTTTCACTTGCACAAACAAAATACAAAGACATCGCCCAAAGCTAAAAAGGCATCGAAATCAAGATAGTTGTACCAGAAAACGACTTGGTCAACATCAGTACACCTTTTCGACCGAATAACAAAATAATTATATATTAACAAAGTACAAGACCACTCTCAACTCACGACAACCGTGAAACTTCTTTTTATTCTAATGACTGTTTTATGCTTTTCATTCGAGTACACCTTAAGTCCGTCTCATGCATTTTTTCTGCAGACTATTTACATTCATTTTAAGTTTCAAAAAGGGTTACGGTCTGGGACAAGTAGCTTAGGACTTTTTTCGAAACAACATTTAATTTATCTTACTATGATCAGTTTTTAAGCTGTCGAAGATGTATACGGCCACGGACACTTCACTCCGACGCGAATCGGTTTAGTTGGAGCAACTCAAACAGCAACCACCTCAAAACAGTATTGGATGCTCAATCGCATGAACTCAGATTTCTTTCTTCATCTGGGGATTTTGACTTGTTGCGTGTGAATAATATTCAAGATGATAAGTGAAAGGAGTACCATTACTCTCAGTCGTTTGTGCCAGCTATGAAATCCAAGCAAAAATTCATTTGGGCTGTCACAGATTTGTTGTTCTCGGCTGTTCTGCTTGTTAATGACGTTATTTGCTAAACTGCCAAATTATTTTTGTTTAATGCATTGTCTTCCAGCTGTCCTCAACGATCAGTTACCATTGAAGTGTAAACTAAAGATGTAAAAACGACATTTTAAATGACAAACTAAATTGGCTCTTTTGAATGAAACTTTCGCTAGGATGACCTTCATATGCAGTTTGCGTTGAATCCTCCTGTTTTCCCAGTCCGATGGCAAATGCAGTGGTTGTTGTATGGCATCACTTTACCGAACTGTTCTTCGTAATACTGTTATTTAAGTGGATGATTTTGTCATTTAACAAAGAATTCAACAGAAATCCGTTGGGCCTTCAAGCGTGTTTAACAACGATTCAACATTTTTATATATATTATTGTCGATCACTGTTGAAAAGCATGTCACCAGCCTCAGCGAGTGGTTAACGTAGTTCAAATCAGTGTGAGTTTTTTCAACGGAGTGGAGCTCGTCGTTCACTGAATAACGTTCATCGTGTTGAAATCAGAATTCAGATGAACAGCTCAAAATTCAACAAAGCCTGTAACATTTGTTGGCCTACAAAAATAATTTTGAACTGTGTGTCATCGGCTTAGTGCCTCTTGTGGAATTTCATTAACATTTGTACTGAAGAAGAAAAAACTAGCATGAACAAATTATCAGTGTTTTTATAATCATACCCTGGCGTGCAGGCACACAGACCCTTTGGCGTTATTTATTGTAGCCTTCCTTACAAACTAAAGGTTAGAGTTTTTACATTGGACAATATCCCTGCACAATCATACAATTTGTGCTTATAACTTCAGTTTGTGCAGCAATTCCACTATGCGTAGTCCAGCTTGGGTCCTCCTCTTCCTCATGGACTTCTTTCCGCCATCTTGTTCTCCTGTTTTGGAACCAGGTACGGACTTGAGCTTCTGTCAGGCTTATTTCAGAAGCTAACTTACAACGCCGCAACTTGGAGATATACTTCTCACTAACAAACTCTTCTTCAAGTCTTTTAAGTTGCTCTGGTGAAAAGAGCGGTCGTTGTTTTTGTCTTTTTAAGGCTCTACGAGACCTTCTTGGGTTTGTGTAGTTCGCTACAAGACATAAATGAGATGAGGAAATGTCATCATGATCACACTTGTTGTGCGGACCGGTACTTTGTATGAAAGTCATTTGAATCCAGACGCGACTATGCTAGATCGAAAGCGCTAAGGGGCTAAGGGGATAATTGGATATAGTTGTAATTATTTTTCCATATCAAAAAACGTGTGGACTTGATTTCTGTTTCGCTTAATCTTATCTGAATCGCCTAGTTAGGAATCAGTCCCATTGGCTCAATTTATGCTGTTTTGTTTAGTTTCAATTGGTCTTCTTAAATACTCAGCCCCGCGAGCATTCGAATACCTGTCTATACATGCGTATATGTATATATCCGTACACCTGGTTAAAGCGAAAGCGAACGGAAAAAAAATACGCCCGCTCGAGGGGAACTTTGAGAGTATTCCAATAGATAAGTTCTTAAGCTCAACAGAGTCAATTAATGACTTGTGAGCCGAATCCCTAATATTTGCTTTGAATTAAACTGGTTCCTCGAAGGCAGTCAGTTATTCTTTTATGATCGCGTCGTAAACGTCTGGCATGATCTCGCATCAATCGTCTGCTTTGCTTTTTCAGAACAGGAAACCAGTTGTAACTTCACAAAGTATTTCCGAATTTAGTCTGTAATCATGCATTTGAAGCAAGTTTTAATTGTGTTAGCACCTCTGTGGTCGTTTGTCGCTATCATTTAATGATGGTCTTGAACTGATTTTGCGACATATTTTGAGCTTCACGCTGCCGGGTCGACACAAGCATGGCACGTTTAATATTTAGTCTTCTATTTGAAATGTGACCATTTTAAATCAATTTTTGGACCAGGTGATCCACTGAAAAAGGAAGAACAAAAAGAAGAATAAAAGAAGAAGAAGCAAAAGAAAAACGCAAAGTGAATCTATAATCACTTTCTCTCTTGAAGCTTTATGAAACACTTCCTCACTTGAACCTTCCGTGATATTTTTGTCTACAACTGGGATTTCTAAGATTCTCGCCTACATCAGCAAGCAAACATTCCTTTCAATTAAAAAGAAAACGTCGGAGAACTGACATACAGACATTTAGTACACTGATAAATTGGGGAGTAGTTCTTCTTAGCCAGTTAGGTTAATAAGAGTATCGCTACAGCGACTGGCAAAAAAAAAAAGCTAATAAGAGAAAATAAATAAATTACTGAGTTATGGCATCGTAGTAATTTCGCGTCCGTGTTTTTTCTGTTTTTTCTCCAACTCAGTAGTCAATAGCGAAGCGCAAAATTTTAAGTCCAGGTATACAATTGATTGCCACGCGGTTTCAGTGCTCAGTGGAATAAGACTTATTATGTTTACGCCCACAGTAAGACTTCTTACCTTAATCGATTAATGCGCTTGCTCCTACAGTTGCAGACAGTGATAACTCCTTTATCCCAGGCGAAACGCAAAAAAATGCTAAACAATATACAGTGGTTTACAAGTTTTATAAACTTACCTGGTGGAATACCATGCCTTGAATACCTCGTAGCATAAACCCAGGCAGGCCATGAATTATCTGCTGCAATGAAATTGAAGTTCGGCGCTGGAGGAGTTAAGCTGTCATTTGGTAAATGGCGTTCCAGTTTGCGTGGAGAGGAGTAACACTCCACGTAATGACGACCAGTGATTGTTTTAATGTCTCTAGACGTGTCGTCTCCACTTTGTTCGTCAAGATTTAGAATGTTCCTTATGGAAAAAGGATGATTTAGGGCAGATTTGGAAGAAATGACACGAGAAAAGGCTGAGCCATATTTCACTCTGGCCGCGGACATATTAGTCAAAGCAACTTGTTTTTGCAGCTAGCTTACTCTGTCATTGCATGTACACAGTCAACTTCTCGGCTGTTTGGCACCAGTTTAAGTCATTTAGGAGACTTAAGTCTCATGTTTTGATAACTTACCTAATCATAAGTGAGGTGTACTGTAACTTAATTGGCTCTTTAGGTGTCTGTGAATAATTGCGGTCAGGAAACAGACAGCTTCCCTGCCTTTGAAATTGTATTCCTCTTTACCGGAAAATTCTGTCATCGCTCTTCTTTGCAAGAATCACGCATCATACAACGGCAAACAGTTAGCAACAAGAAGGAAGTGGCAGTAAGAAACTTATCGGTCATTGTAACTATAGAGATTTATCATCCTGCTCCGCAATCTGCCACGGCACTGCCACGGTCCAATCCGCAGATGCGTGCACAAGCAATCACCGCAAATTTCCGGTTCTGTTTACACGTCGGCCAGGGAAGGAAACAAACGTTCGCAAGGTTACCAAACTGTTCTGGTGACTTTCCGGATGGGAAGCTATCAAATTCTTAAAGTCTTTGAAGTCATGTTTGTCTGGCAGACATATTTCTAATTTTTTGTTTGTTAGCTGAACTTGGGCGGAATGCATTTACGAGAAGCGTACAAACTCTTTGTGAGTGACATAACTGGGTTCATATAGCAGTGATTCGCTTGTCAAGATGTTTGTGGTGTATTCAAGTGGCCAAAAAATAAAAAAATAAAAATAATAATAATAATACAAAAGAGCGATGGTGCGTGAAAAGGTGATTCATACGCTGCTCTTACAAGATAGATTAAATAGCAATTCACGCTGAGTTCATGGCCTCGTTAGCACCTGTCTTTGCTCTCTTGCGTGTATAGAGCCTTTCCTTTGCTTATTTCTACATATGACCCTGCTGGTAAAAGTAATTTTGCCTGATGAGAAACTTTAAATGTCTGCAGTTTTCTCTAATCTAGTGGTGTCCAACAGTAAGTCTATCCCGATCGAACCAAATTGTGTAAACAGCAAGGCGGCAAATAGTTATAACTAACATGAGTACAACCCGCCTCGGTGGATTCAGCAGCTAAGTCTGTGGTAACTGTAAGCCATTCATTAATTCGCTTTTGTTACAAGCCTGATAATTTGGCGGATAATTAAAGGTCATTAAAAGCTTCCGAAAAAACGGCCTCTCTGACGTGATGCTGAGGGGAAGAAAACTAGCGGTGGCGAAATAAACCCATTGAGGCTAAAATAGTAATCAATTGAGAATACCCTGACTACGTTGCCAGGGGCCCAATGTTCTTCTCAGGGGTAAGAACTTAAAATTAAGTGTAAAACAATCCCTGACTAAGAGCTTCATAGAGTTCGAATTTTATAGCTTGTCAGCTTGAACTAGAAGCAATATTCGTTTTTCGGTGCACCGACCATATATATTCATTCAGTCCTGACCATATCTTTCAGTTATCCAATGACAGAAAATAAGTCAATTCAAGAAGCAAGAAGCAAGAGGTGGACCAACAAACGCCACAAAATGAAGACCGAAGACTGGAATTTTTAGAAAAGACAACTGAGTTTCGAAGGTACAAGCTTGCACTTGAAATGGAAATTCATTACGTTTGTTGTCATTGGGATTCAAATTTTCAATTACTCCTTATACTGAAACACCACACTGGGCTACATAACTGTTGATTGTTTGAGCTTCTTCAAACAAACGGCTGAAACGGAGTTCTTCGAGATGTGGCAGTCACCACCATAAACATACTTCATGACGTAAGAGGAATCAGATGTTTCTTTGTCACATTCCTGTTTCACGGACTTGGAAATTTTTCTTGACTAATTAACTTGATTCAGTACTTGATTGAATAAATTTGATAATAAAAAATTAAGGAAGAGTAAATGTTTATTTGTGACCCTCAGTGGCGGTCTAAAGAGACATGTTTATATTTATAACCTATCCGGTGAAGGACGTAAATTTCAGCGATTGTCTTTTAGTATCAGCTTTTTTGTTACACTTCAGCGAGCACTAATGAATCAAATACTGTGAGCATAAACAACACTGATTCTACGGGTTAGAAATGCTTTTGTTAGACCAGAAATATGACTTCACAGGTAAACATACCACTTTATATATAAAATTAAAGACAGTCACCCCTGTACCATCCATACCGGATCGGATCATGGATAGAGGCGGCATTCCAGCACGTACTGTCATTGTAGAGTTTAAAGCCGGAAGGATAGCCCTTTGAATAAAATTACGGGCCCTGTTATGATATAGAGAACAATAATACCAATCACCCTTTGTCTGAAGGTATCCACCTAAGGAAGAAATTTGTCAGGAGTGGACTCCAGAAAAACGGACGGAAGAAGACGACAGAATTGAATATGAACGATAGAAAATACGAAATTATCATCATATCTTTGAAATGCGGAAATTGACTGAATTGAACTTAACTCTTTAAACGAGTGAATGAACCGCGTATGAGCCGACAGATATGTCATTAGATGAACGGGTATTTCAATAACCGTCATGAAGTGTCCCCCTTGCTCTTTTCCCCAGCTTCAACATCACTCGTGTTTCGGAATACAGACAATTAACGTCACAAAGTGTCCCTCAAATGCTGCTCCTCAAGTAAGGATAAACTGCTGCATTTACCCTATGATGCTAACCTTTACCTTAAAACATATAGGAAATGCTTAGACTTAAAGAGAAAATTTGTATTGGGTTTGCATCTAATTACTTGCATTTTTGGGCGTAAGCGCCCGACAAACCCGCCTACCCACCCAAGAAACATTTTTTTTCTAAAAAAAATAATTCACATTTAACCCTAACCCTAAGAAAATACTGGAGCTTCCAAACAACATTTAACATATCCACAGAGAACTAAAATATTGCTTTAAAACTAAGGACGTACACAAAGAAGCGATTCAGGCTAAGTAGTTGTGAAGAAATCCTGAATAAAATCATTAGCCCATGCTTGAACGAGGGTGTCAATGGCGTTAACCGTCAACCGTCAAATGGCCAAAAATTTAACAGTCAATAGTCAAAAACGCAATAATTTTACCGTCAACCGTCAAATGAGCCAATATCAGCCGTCAAATGTCTCTCATATCCTTAAATCAAGAACTAAAGGATTTACTTAAGGTGGCTCAAACTTTGGAGGGGATGTCTCATTAGAAGGATTAACTAAACAACACTGTTTTACTTAACGGCAATGTTACGGTACCATATGAAACCCCAATAAATGCTTAAAAAGATGCACATGTTAATGTGACGTAATAAATTACCATGGGAACAAAATAACCATCTGAAAACGCCCTATATTTCGTGTTTAAGCGCTTGTATCTCAAAAACGAACTCGGTCACCCCCATTTTTAATTGCTGAAAAGCGCAAGCCCGCAAATAATTCAGGCTAAGGACGAGGTTTAACCTGACATGCAGCCACCCTGGTCGGACGAATAAAAAAAATTCCACACTTGTCACGTGGGAGACCTGTAGCAGAGCACCTTATACTCTATTTCCATCGTCTCGTTTTTCTTCTTTTTTTTTTTCTTTTTTAAAAACTTTTTCAAATGGTTCAAATCTTTTGCATTGTCTGTACCCTTTAGCAGCCAAAACATGGTAGCCTGCTATTTGATTGACATGGAAATCCTTGCGTTTCGTGATTTAACGTCAGACCTGAAAGTATTTCTGATCTAGCATGATCGAAATCATGTGCAAGGTCTTATGAAGTAAAAGCAGGGCTCCTGGTGAAAGCACTTGACGTCAAGTCAAGATTCATGTGAGAAGACACTTTCGGGGGAATTGTAAGAAAATCTTTAAAGATTCCATTCAAATGGGAAATAACTGCTCTTCTCCGCAAGTCGAAGTATTGAAATTGCCGCAGGTGATGGTCACGCGTGACACGGTTCCGGCAAATTGGAACAAAAACGTTGTTCAAGATGAGCTGATTTTTTTCGCACTTTCATAAAGCACTTTTCTGCCACGATAATTATACGTTGATTTTGTCTACTAGATTCAGTTCATTTATGAATTTCTTCTTTTACATTAAATAGTGTTTAAAATCCTAAGAGTTACTGTTGTTATTTAATCAATAAATCTCAACGGAGTTTTTTATCGTAGCGATCTTGAATTGACTGGGGAAGGAAACATTTTTGACATAATTTGTAATTTGAGCAAAATAAAAATGGTTTCCACAGTGACATCATCAAATTAAAAAATGAAAATTGCGAGGTCTTCTGAATTCTTATCTAAACGAGGGTTGAAGATGAGCTACCGGTAGAAATAAATCATTTTTCCAGTTCCGTAACGTCTTTCGTTTTGAAACACAGCATTTTGAATTTCCGAATTGTCACCTTGCGTGACATCATGATACAGAGCTGGTTGAAAAACACGTCTCTTCCTCTGATTCTCAGAAGTTTGATCGTTTCAAGTACATAACGAGATGTGTTCATTCACATGTTTTTTATCTAATTAGCGAAAGTAGGCGCTTTAGCAGCAAAGCGAACTCCAGGCCCCAGTTCAAACGATGGAGAGCGCTATCCAGCGGATAAACACTAGCAAAACCAATTGAGTTATCCAGTGGATAGTGATTTATCCGGCGGATAGTGCTATCCATCGTTTGAACAACTGGGGCCAGGTGTTTTCGTTGATTGCTGGCCAAGGACCAAGGACGGTCCAACATGGCCGCAGCGTGTGAAACGCCTAGGCAAATTAATAACTCAGAAACGATGCACCGCACTGTCCACAGAGCTGAAAATTGGAGAGGTGGTTTATATATTTGCCATTCTATTCTTACATTGTTGCTTTCTATTTTGTCATTCTAGTCGAACAAAATACATTTGAACAAATCCTAAAATGTTTCAGCTTTTGGTTGTGCATACGCAATAACGTTAACTTTTCTAATTTAGTTATTGAAGTCGCGGTGAGGAATGCAATTGGAGTCCCAGAAAATTCGCTGTAAAAGTGGTCATAAAATCTTATCAGTCCGATGAAAACACAAACAAAATGCTTTTGTGGAACAGTACCCTTGTTGATTCCACAGTACATTGCATTGTTATTTAATTTAAATCAATGTAATGAGTTTTCGCGAAACACCTCGCGCGAATTTTGAAATCCGAACTGCAAGAATATGGGCGGGAGTGTTTACATTTTCGGCGTAGCGTTACTCGTAAGACGACTTGAAACGCAAGCTGCAAATGAAAACAAATCAAAATGAGACTTAGCCATTATGCTTTACGGCCATATATTAAAAGGACACCTTCGCATTTGACTTTCTGGAGTTAAATTAATATATTTTCTTATTTCACATCGCAACAGAAGACCCCGGTCAGCCTGTCCGGTGAGACTGATCGTTTACCAGTCAAAACCGGGTTTCGACAAAACACTGACCCCCGGTTAACTGACCCCCTTACTGACCCCGCTACTGACCCCCCTACTGACCCCCTATAAAATCAATGGGAAAATGAATACTGCTTACTTAAGCCTCAAAAACCCATTTTAAACAGCATTGTTCAGCAATATTTAAGTCTAACCCTTACCCTAAAAGGTTAGCTTACATGAAGTAATCGGCCATCACAACAATAATCGAAAACTAACCTTTTTAAAATGGGTGCTTAGACTTAAATACTGTTGAACAATGCTGTTTAAAAAGGGATGTTGAGGCTTAAGTAAGCAGTATTCATTTTCCCATTGATTTTTTAGGGGGTCAGTAGGGGGGTCAGTTGACCGGGGGTCAGTGTTTTGTCGAAACCCGTCAAAACCTCATATTTTGCCGGACAAATGTCCGATGACCGGCGCTTATTAGCAGGCTTGAAAGTGATAAGCAGGCTAAGATGAAACTCTCTGCAAAGTTTAAAAAAATCTCTGGAGCGGATTTAGAGCCACCTTAAAAAATTCCAATTGTGAAGGTTGCTATGAATCTGCTCCAGAAATATTTTTTTACACTTTGTAAAAAGATTTATCTTAGTGTGCTAATCACTCTCCAGAAATAAAAATGGGGGTCGCCCAGTTTGTTTTTGAGATATTAGCGCTTAAACACAAAATATAGGGCGTTTAAAGATGGTTCTTTTTTTGCCATGGTAACCTATTATGTCACATTAATGAGTTCGTCTTGTTGAGCACTTATTGGTGTTTCATATGGTATCATAACATTGCCGTTAAGGGAGACAGTTGGGTAGATTCAATCCCTCCAAATAGTACAGTTTAGTGAGTGTTAAAACTGGTTTGCGCCGCCTACTATTGTTAATGCGCATACGTTCTGCGCATCTCCAGACACTCGGATTTCCTATCGGTGATGCTCACAAATGCAGGGATACACTGCACTGATGAAGCCCAGAAGGCCGAAACAGTACTATATGCAGTTAGTTATCTATATCTATATCTATACAGGAACCCATGACCCGGAGCCTACAACTCTACTGTGTTCGTGTAACGGCGTTTTCACAGATCGATTTATTTTTAGATTGAATTTCCCGCGAATGAGACTCCCACAGGAGCCCGATGACCAATTACAAGAAATTAAGGTGACGTCATAGGGTCACCGAACCGGAACTGCCTTTAATTGTTTTTTGACCTAATTCGCGGGAAGGGCTAGTCTAAAAATAAACCTACTTGTGAAAACGCCGTTTCACAGACGCTGTATGGAAGTTGCACGCTCCAGATGGGCTCCTGATCTATATCTATATATATATCTATATCTAAAATCTTTCACAAGCATCCAATACCTGTAGATTTTTTTAATTTTATTTTTAATTTAAAACTTTTTATTATTTTGTTACACCTAAACACATACAACGATTATGAATTACTAAAATACAAATCACACTATTAATTACAATATCAAAAACAAAATAGACTACTAATTACAACTCAGTAAATAACAATTACAAGTTAACACTACTACACTTACACTCTTACCATAATTTGAACAACAATAGTAAAAAGAAAAAATAATAATAATAAATAAATAAATAATAATAATCATCATCATCATCATCATCA
>JALIRR010009393.1:12500-16153 GCA_023091755.1 Montipora sp. Colony 1 RG-2022 | reverse complement strand
TGGTACACTGACTGAATTAATCGAGCATCCCTCCCTCCCCCACCTTTCAATGTTGCTTGGAAACTAAAACGTATTGAACAGTTAGTTAGTTTGGGTGCATAGCGCTATCCAACATTGAACGGGGGAAATGGGGTGGGTGTCCCAACGACTTATGACCGTGATTGCTAGATTTCTTTGGCACAGAATGCACAGACTGGCTGGACTTTAGCACTTAAATTAGAATGAGGCCGGGCATAGGCGGGGATTTTGAACTCAGATCAGTTTTTCTGTTCAAATGCCCGGCCCCAGGGAAGTCATCCTGGGTCAAAAAAGTGCAAATTCCTCACCCCAGGGGCATTATTGTTGGTCAAAAGACTGAAAATTCCCCAGCCCCAGCTTCCTCCCAAAAATGCATAGGTAAAAAAGAACAGAAGAAATAGGGACAGAAATGGTAACAAAGCAATGACTGTCTCAACTGATACTACTAAACAAGGCAGTACAACAGGGAAATTCTGGTATCTTTTCATGAACTGTTATGCTACTTTTGTTTATCTTAATTGCCATCTTTTCATAGCTCATGGCCATTCTCTATATTTAATCACTAAGACAGCAAATATATTACAGCTAAAAACTCGGTTTCTAAAACGTTTCCGCTTTTAAACTTGAAAGTATGCCCTAAAGGACTGACTAAAAATAGAACCACATACTTTGTGAGGGAAAAAAAAAAGTCATGTTAATTACTTAAATTGTAAACAGGAACAACGGAAATAAAATATTAAACTTCATATAAAAGAGAGCAATATTCAAAAAAGCCCCATAAGAGGACTTACAGTATGATGTGACAAATAGTGAGCCGATAAAAATGAAATTCAGTATTTCGGTCTCGTTTTTAGTATTATATAAGCTTGCTTGGAAACAAAATTCACTGCACACAAGGTGAATATAGATGACTGCCTCATAAAAGGCTTTAGAGCTTCAGTCCATGGCTTTCATTGGTAATCGCAGAGAATCGGTTTGCTTCTAATGACTTCTGGGTAATTCCAAAATGGCGGTACTATTTTTCGGTCTTTCTCGGTCATTCAAGATGGCGAGCAGCCAAGATGGCGTCAGTGGACCCCACTCTTCAAACGGTTAAAGTCAAAAGTCCCGACCCCCGGAACTCAACGAATGATCGAAAGTCCCCCAGCGGCTTAACATTGATAGGTGCATAAAATCCACGCCATCGAACGACTCCAGAATACCAAATTGAGGTTGCAATGGTTGTGACATCGTAGTAAATCACGTTCGTAACCCTCGTCGCCAGTTTGCGGTGTATGGGTATCAACAAGAGAGAAATAGTCCAGTCTTAAAACTCAACATTTAATGACACCAGCCAATATGGCGAAGTGTCAGCACAGACTAATGCGCCGATCAAATCCACCCCCCAGGCAGACCCCGGGCATTTGACTATCTTCTGTGCCCGGGAGTGGGGAATTCGACCTTTGCGTGCGTGGGGTGGGGAAAATTGAACCGAAAGAGTCAGGTTTCAAACGTGTTTTTTTTGGGGCGGCGAAGT
Organism: Montipora sp. Colony 1 RG-2022; assembly: GCA_023091755.1. NCBI lineage: Eukaryota > Metazoa > Cnidaria > Anthozoa > Scleractinia > Acroporidae > Montipora > Montipora sp. Colony 1 RG-2022. Next base: position 14,619 of record JALIRR010009393.1, on the reverse strand, counting down.
CCCTAACAGCCATAAAACACGAGATGGAAGAGTTTAAAAGAAGAGATATAGCATTTGAGAGCGATTGGCTTTCAAAAAAGGGCTTCAAAAGTTAATAATAATAATAGTTTATTAAGTTCTCTTGTAGTATTACATACTAAATTATCGAACTAGAATATGGGATGTTATGAGAATATAAAACCTATATAAAATAAAGTTGGGGACAGACAGACAAATCCGACGATAAGGTAGGACATTTGAACACTATTTTAGCCCGAGGGGGCGGGAATTTGAACGATTCAATCTTCAAAAGTTCAAATAAACGTGGCCCTTGCATAAACGCCCCATTGAAGTGTCCCCGCGACGCAAAACAACAGAGTTCGATGCGGATTTGTCTTCCATTTGAGAAATCAGCAGACCGTTGGTCATTTGTGATTTCAAAACCTTGATCAGCTGTTGGTCATATAGACACAGTAAATCACTAAACGTGGCCAAGGCAATTGCGTCGGAGTTATCCTTTCGAAACTTACCAAAAGTCCGTTTCACGTTGTAACTTTTGTTTTTTGTCTGTTTCCATAACAGCTATCCCAATTGTGTTTTCCTGAGCGTGGAAAAACAAAGGACTTTGGGTTACCGCATTCACCACCTGATTCCGTACAAGAGCTACGCCCGAAAGAACATTGGATATCTGTATGCCATTCAACATGGCGCAAAGATCATCTATGAAACAGACGACGACAATTCACCGACAAGTGGAAAAATAACATTCTACCAGAAAGGCACTGGAGACTTTTATGTCTACAAGACGGATTCCGTTGTGGTAAATCCATATGAACACTTTGGACAAAGCACCATTTGGCCCAGAGGATACCCCCTAGACCACATTGCGGATCCCCCGTCACACAAGTTTATAACATGCGAAGGGGCGGACACATCAATACAGCAGGGCGTAGTTAACGGGGACCCGGATGTGGACGCAATATTTCGTCTCACGAGAAAAGACAAAGATGTTGACTTAAATGTGGAGTTTGATGGCGATGCTCTCCCTGTTGCTCTTCCTCCAAATACATTAGCGCCTTTTAATTCTCAAAATACATTGTTCTTGAATAGAGCATTGTGGGCGATGCTGCTTCCGACTACAGTTGCCTTTCGAGTCACGGATATCTGGCGTGGCTACTGGGCTCAACGTTTATTGTGGGACGTGGGTTCACATCTGTCTTTTTTCCCACCAAACGCTGTTCAGTTCCGAAATGCAGGCAGTCTTCACAGCTGGTTAATTTTTTGATAAACTGGCAATCCGATAGCGAACATTTTTTCAGCAGAGTTCTGGAATTAAGTGTGGCTATGACAGAAAATGGCTTCTGGGAAATGCATGACGCAGTATTAACAAAAGCATGGTTGGAAGATTTGGTTAGTATTGGCTATGAGATGCCAGTTATAAACCCTGTTTCAAAGCCATGCAAAAACGTCAGAAATGAAGGGGAAGATGTCTTACCTAAGGAACAGCCATCATCATATTTACGTGCCGGGAAAGTATTGGAAAAACTGCGCCTTATGACACTGACTTGACCTCCGACGAACACGAATCGTTTTTTTTAGAACATTTTTGAAAATTCGATTGGTTGCGAGCAAGAAGTAGTTAAATTTCCCTAGTAAACTCGTTGTCAAAGGTTGGTTTAAGAAAATGAGATTGGCTGAGAGCAAGGTGTTATAGTGAATTTCCAAGGAAGGAAGCCTTCTCTTTAGAGATTGGTGTGAGAAAATAAAATAATGTTTACTAGATATCTGGTTAATTCCTCTTTAATATTTTGATAGCTAGTGTTCCAAATTCCATTCGCCTGACTGGTCATAACTTTCGATCAACAAATTACATTAATGCAACAATAGGCCATTTTCGAAATATCAAATATTCAGCTTGACAGTGAGGCAGTGAGGACAAAAACAATAGAAACACGTTGGAATGAACGTGAAAAATATTTACGTATCATCTACTTCCATTTCCATTAGTAGGGCTTACGCTCACATGGTTCATATGGGGTACAAAACTAGCACTTCACGTTACACTCTAATCAGTTAAGTCTGTTAACATTTTCCGTTTGACTGACGTGAACGTGACCTGTGTTAATGTTTTAGACCCGCA
>JALIRR010009393.1:0-7500 GCA_023091755.1 Montipora sp. Colony 1 RG-2022 | reverse complement strand
CCATTCACTCACTACACGTAACAAAATCATGCATGTATCAAGCTTACTACTGCGCATGAGCTCATGATGATACATGAACCTTCGATCCAGTGTTATACTCGAGCCCGCGTGTTATCTAGTCAGTGTCAAGATCAAATAAAAGGTAGGACTTTGTACTGAGAAATAACATGAAAGAAACATTTATGCGGTCAAAACTATATACGCTTACGTTATAATAAAACTAAAAAAACTTTGCTCCTTTTTTTAGGGAAAAGGTTATTACTTTATTAAGTTTAACAGATTTCCAGGACTTTCCAGGACCAGCAGTACTTTTCCAGGACTTTCCAGTCCTGGAAAATGTGACAAGAAAATTCCAGGACTTTCCAGGATTTCCAGGACCCGTACGAACCCTGATAACCGTAGTTTGTTTGTTATTTTTGCTTATTTTTATGCTTCTTGGAGGTGATTGTGCATTACAAATCAACAGCACCTGTACGGGAACGCCCACATAGTATTCAAAGCCTTGGCATCTCTCTTTCCAAGCCATTATCACCATCATACTACACGGCGATTGCCAGAGTTGCCTTTAAGGCCAAAAAATTACACATATCATTGGTGCGTCAAACCTGTCTGAAGTTAGAAAAGGAGTGCAGAAAGCTTGTCAACCAAAAAAAGTCTGTTTTACGCTCAACTTCACTTAAAGACCTAAACTGAGGCCTTTAAAAGGACTAACCTGAAAAAATATTTTTAACTTTTTGAAAGAGGAATTTTTTTTTAGAATTATCAAAAAACGGTAAGTGACAATTTTTCCAGCGTGCTGGAAGACAGTTCTTGCATATTGTGTGTAGTATGTACACAATGTCTTAAAATAATTTTTGCTGCTCCCCAGTATTTATATAACACAAGCATTATTATAAGTAGACATGTGAACTACAATAACGATGGAGTTAAACAAAATCTGAACAGCTTAAAAATAAAATATTAATGCAATGGCATCTGAAGCTCTTTATGATGGAATTTTTTTTCATTTATATAAATGTTCAATTGCAGTCTATCTTGAGCAGTCACAAGGCTTTCTTCATCAGCTTTCAACTGTCATAAAAAATGACATGACATGATATTGTGAGGTGTCTGTCAACTTTTGAATTCAGTGTAGCACCCCTCGTGGTAAACAAATCAGCGTACTTACCAATGAACACCTGTATGCACCTCTTCACAAACGTATGCAACAGCAACAGTATTCTTCTGATAAAACTCCATAGAGAAAATTGCCCTGAGTTTCTTGTCCCCAATTGATGATTCCGGGCTTCCGTGCAACAAAGAAAAACGGCTCAAACTCCGGCGATGGCCACACGGATAAATTTACTTTTCCTTGACCAAGTTTCAAGGTCCAGCGAGCATCCATTGCTTAGAAACAGCGAGAAATATTCAATTTTTCAAAATCCTTCGAGGCTCGCTTTACAACGAATTTTGACACGGCTGGTCAACCGTTCACTTGAGCCTCGATACGGTGAGAGCAAATAACTGAACGGTTCGCCAAGGTAATCGGTCGTTTCGCCAACGTGTCAGTTCGCCAAGGACCTGTTCGCCAACGTATGAAGTCTATTCGCCAACGTCTAATGTCAGTTCCCCAAAGCTTATATGTCATTTTGCCAACGTCCAAAATACTTTGTGAAATAGATCTGAAATGTATTTAGAAATTACCAAAAGAAGATAATGTGACCTTTGATCCGAGATGAATTGTTTGTTTCCGCTTGAAAATGTTTGTTTCACTCTCCCCAATCTCTCTCTCTCTCTCCCACGCCATCCACGGCTTTATTTGTGAGCATTAACGGGCTGTAAAACCTTTTTATTAAACATTTGCGTAGTTAAAGAGCCATTGAGTTGAAATATGTTTGTTTGTTTAAGCGCTTAGAAGCGTTCACTTGTTTCCCGCAAGTTTCGCCTACGTGTTTGTTCTACTCTCGCAGAAGTTTTATGCATTGCTTGAAACGCGAACAAGATATTGGACGCTTTTATCCGTCTTTTGGCAAACATTTTTAAGTGCGTCCATTTAGTTCGTCTCTCCATCAATTGCAAACACTGATTAAATATCTGCGGCAAAACTTTTTCCTTCCCCCACTCAACTATTAAATGTTTCCCCTACAGCCTGCTTCTCTGCCGGTCTCTTTTCTATCTGTTACGAGAAGAATTAGAAACGCGATGAAAACAATGTGAGCTCATTAACTTCGCTTGTACGGCATATTGCAAAGGAGGTGAGAACTTTTTCAACTTGAGTAGGATATTGTTTAAACGTTTAATTAATATAATGATATATAACTACAACAAAGAATAGATAACACCAACAATATCTGCCAATCAAATTCCTGCGATTTCGATCCGGCTTAATCAGGCATTGCTGTATAAAAGGGCTGTGATTTTCTGTTTAATTCAACCCACTCAACTTATCGAAGTATTTTCGCTGATCAAATATTTTTACAAGAGTCACTCGAGATGGAAAGCTATTATTGTATTTATTGCAATGAGGAAGTAACAGCGAGACAACGGCCCCACTTGTGGAAACTGAAGATGTCGCGTTGGGGGAATACTATCACAGCTGGACTAAAGAACAGAAGTTACAATGGAACTTTTAATAAAAGTGAAGCGAGCTACGAGACACACGATTGTGTGAGGCTGAGGGCCTGGTTACATATCTGAGGGGGGGGGGGGGGGGGAAACCTGGTGTCTAGCAGTCTAGCAGTGTCACGCATGACACGCCACATCCTCTTCTCTTAAACAAAAAAAAAAAACAAACATAAACAACGTTTCCTAAGTGCTCAATCTAGAAAACCTTAAGTGTCTCCAGTGTTCAAAGATTGTTTAAGTAAAATCAACGTTCGCTCAGATCAATGTTCCTTTTAATAGCACAAATCATAATCTTCTTGCCAGACAGGCGGGCGTCTTACACGACCAGAGCGTCTTGGTTCAAAGCTCGGGAGGGTCTCCGACATTTCCTCCGGTTCACCGGGTGCTGGGAACGGTAAGGCATTTTCTGGATGCACTCCTGTTCTTGTGCTCTGCTCCGGCTCGTGTTCACTTTCAGCAGTTACTGTATCACGTCCATACATTCGATTTGCGCATAGCGCATTTCTGTGTCAGTCAGGGCACGGGAAGAATAACAAATGGGTTGGTCATCTTGCAGAAGAACTGCTCCTAAACCAGACTGGCTAGCATCGCACTGCACAGTGACAGGTTTGCTAACATCATAATACTTGAGCACAGGCGCCTCGGTAAGGAACTTCTTTATGGTCGCGATGGCTACGGAGTGCTGCTCCAGCCACTGGAACTCCACATCTTTGTCCTCCAGACGTCTGAGGGGCTCAGTCATCTCTGAAAGGTGGGGCATAAACTTTGAGAGGTACGTGACCATCCCTAGAAACCTCTTCAACGCGGGCCGGTCTTCGGTCTGAGCAGATCCCAAAGGGCATCCTCTGCCACCTATAACGCCCAAATGGTGTGTTAAAGGTGTTTTTGTAACTGGAGTCGGTGTCAAGACGTTTCTGCCCAAAACCATCTTTAGCATCCACCACAGTGAATTTCTTTGCTTGGGTGAGCCTGGTCACTACTTCTTCCACAGTGGGCAATTGATGATGCTCGCGACGGATGGCTTTGTTAAGATCACGGGAATCGAGGCATATGCGCAGCTTGTTTGGCTTGGCCACCACTAACATGCTGGAAACCCACGCGGTAGGCTCATTAACTGGTGCGATGACGTCACTTTCTACCATTTCGTCTAGCTTACTCTTGATTTGCTCCCTTAAAGCGACTGGAACACGGCGAGGTGGATGGACCACCGGCCGTGCTGTGTCGTCAGTTGCTATGTGGTACTCTCCTGGGAGGTCTCCCAGTCCTTCAAATACATCCTTAAACTCTTCTAATAAATCAGGGGCTACGGTCGTGGAACAGACTCTCGGCGTGGGGAAAAACATGTCGTCACTGTCGTTAATCGAGATAAGCCCCAGATCCATACACGCTTGGTAGGATAAAAGTGGTGCTAGGTCATCTTCAGTGATGTTAGACTGCAATACGGTGGCATGTCCACGGCGCCATGTAGGGATGTCAGCAAAGCCAAGGATTTTGTAACGTTCGTTAGTGTACGTTTTGATAAACTTGTGGGAGCAGAACTTGACGTGCTGCATTTCCGTATCTCCTGTGGCGCGCTTATATTCTTTCAGGGACAGAAGGTTGCATTCTGCGCCAGTATCCAGTTGGAAAGTTACTTGACTCTCAGTGGACTGCGTACCAACTCCCATTGTGATCATCGCACGCGAGCCAGCCCCAACTTGGCTTATTCGGAAAACCTCCTCTGGTATTTGTACATTATTTATATGCGGGTTGGCTAAACGGCACTTAGACTGGAAGTGGTTCTTTTGGCCGCACTTACGGCAGGTTTGCCCATAGGCAGGACACTGGCGAGTAGCATGATGGTAACCACAAAAACGACATTCCGGTCGGTGGCCGGTTGAGTCCCGTGTCTTTCTTTGGTTCTGCGGGGTCTGTCGGACCACACCAACCACCTCCTCAGGTGCTTTGCTCATCATCTTTAGCTGTTGACTGGTCTGTTCAGCGGCTTTGCATATGTCTAATGCTTTCTGTAAAGTCAAGTCAGTGACTCGTAATAGCCGTTCTCGGACCAAGAAGTCAGCAAAAATCACAACCAAAAAACGGCTCCTTTAGGAGCCACCAAGTTTGCAAAAGAATATGACTAGCAATAAACTATCAATAAAGAAACCTAATAAAATTTGAGGGGGTATTGGGGCGTATTGAAAGGTTCAATAACAAATATGACGGTTCACATCAACAATCCCTCGCAAGTTATCTAATTGACAATTATTTTCAACGAAAATTTTTTTTTTGGACGTTGGCGAAATGACATATAAGCGTTGGCGAACTGACATTAGACGTTGGCGAACACACTTCATACGCTGGCGAACAGGTCGTTGGCGAACTGACACGTTGGCGAAACGACCGGTATTCGTTGGCCAGCCGTGTCAAAATTCGTTGTGCGCGGGCCTCGAAGGATTTTGAAAATTTGAATATTTTTCGCTGTTTCTAAGCAATGGATGCTTGCTGAACCCTGAAACTTGGTCAAGGAGAAGTAAATTTATCCGTGTGGCCATCGCCGGAGTTTGAGCGTGACTGATGCCGGAGAAGTGCGATTTTTAATATCGGCGAGGTGTGAGGTAAGTTAGAAATTTGAGAAGTCGGGTTTACCTCGGTTTAAAAACCTGTGAAACTTTTTGTTTGTTTTGTTAGCTCGTGGTAGGGTTAGGTTATTGTTTGATGATTTTTAGCTCTTTTGTTTTCCTTTGTGTTACGTCATCTGTGAGTTTCACAGGTTTTTACACCGAGGATGTGCCGAGAAGTCGCTTAAATCGCATTCAATCAGGCAAATAACCACACAGAAACCGAGAGTTCGCTCACCTACTATTCCCTTTGCTCGCTCGCACAATACAGGATATGATCTCGTGCCCATCACTTTCTAGAGTATTAATTCCGGCCTATATTTAATTATCCCCTTTGGGAATAGCTTTCTGTATATAAATAAACACGTGTAAAGGCGAATTTGTCCAGTTTAGCAGAAAACGAAAATGACAAAAACCCGGTATCTTGCCATCATTTGACACAGATACTTCACTGTTTGCGAGTAAACATGCCGCGGTAACTTAATCACGGCGCCCGCTGAATTCCGGCATGTCATGATTTACTTGAACGTAGCAAAAATCTCCCAAAATGTTTGTAGCTGATCGTAACTTTTTATATTCTATATTCATGTTTCAAAATTAATGTTGTTTTCATGTCGTATTGCTCTGTAAGCAGGAAGGGTTCACAGGCCTGTTGGAAGCGTGCTTGAGTTTCAACAAAATGAGCCCCAAAATCAGTGTAAAATTGTGACGCAGATGAATAATAAAGTAGCTGCTATTTCCAAAATGATGGAATTACTTGGTGATAAATGACGTCGTACGCGTCTTGGGAGAGTAAATTTTGACTTTGCATAAACAAGAGTTGGGCGATTGTGATCTTTGTTTTGACTTCGCTCATTTCATTGTCAAACTTTACAACACTTGACAGAAAACGAAAATGACAAAAACCCGGTATCTTGCCATCATTTGACACAGATACTTCACTGTTTGCGAGTAAACATGCCGCGGTAACTTAATCACGGCGCCCGCTGAATTCCGGCATGTCATGATTTACTTGAACGTAGCAAAAATCTCCCAAAATGTTTGTAGCTGATCGTAACTTTTTATATTCTATATTCATGTTTCAAAATTAATGTTGTTTTCATGTCGTAAATATTTTATTCTCGATCGACCGTTCCGGAAACTTCCTTCTGCTCTTTCTAAAAACTGTGTATCAATTGATAGTTATTTGCTTTTGCATCTATTTGTTTTGCATAAAGCAAGCTAACAAAATCTGCACTTTGCTGAGTTCGCATTTGTTAGCGTTAATAGTATTTTCGGTCAAATGCTTGTTTTTTATGAGGGGTTTATTGTTTTGGTCTCCCATCCTGACACTAACCCCGCCCGAAAGGGCGTAACTTCAGTGAATTTTAGTATTACAAAGCATTCAGATGCTTAGAGGGCACACTTGTGGTGAAAAGATGTTGTGAGGGAACTTGAAAATTATCAATATGTCGGCCCAGGAGCCAACGTTTCTCGCTTCTCTTTTATTTATTATTCTTCGGAGACTGGAATGCTGTATTTCAATACCACACAATTCAGTGCCTTCTGATTTTCTGTAACACGTACCACAGGCAACCCAGTATATGCTTCACGGAAGCATCTCGTTGTTAATATTTTTTGTTACTTTGTTTCTTTTAATTTTCTTTGAAGTGAAGTGTGTAGTCGACCGTTATAAATGGCATCGACCGTTTCAAATGGCAACGACCGTTTACGAAAGCCAAGATGACGAGACAACGCGCCTCGGGCTATTTTCATCCCTGTGCTAGATGGAATCAGCCACAGCACTTCGGAGCCAGAGGTGTTTCTTCAAGGGGTGCTCGAAGAGGCGCCAGAGCTCGCGGTATCTGTTTCAATTGTGGCCAGCGTGGTCACTGTCAAAAAAATTGTATTTCCTTTTGAGCCATTGCTGATTTTCTATTAAAGGAAGCCTCGTGTATTCTTTGTCTTTTCCTTTTATTGTTGTTGGTCCCTTCTCACCAGTTTTGTCGTGCCTTGAATGCGGGTGTCTAATGCCTTTATGCCTCTCTGAGGTTGCTTAAGGCCGGCAACTCTGGTGGGTTTTTCTTTGTCCTCCCTCTTAGCCTTTTTATTTGTTCTCTTTCAGGGATAGCCTCCTTGCAAGAGATTGAAACCTTCTTTTTTTGCCTCTATTTCAAGTTGTCTCGCCTCCCACCAATGTGGCCCGGGTTCGATTCCCTGACTCGGCGTCATATGTGGGTTGAGTTTGTTAGTCTCTGCTCTGCACCGAGAGGTTTTCTCTGGGTACTCCGGTTTCCCCTCTCCTCAAAAACCAAAA
>JALIRR010009392.1:0-10000 GCA_023091755.1 Montipora sp. Colony 1 RG-2022 | reverse complement strand
TTATATGGTTTGCCGGCCGTACTAATTAATACTGTTGCGAGACTGGTATGTCGCTCACCACGCCAATGTCAAGCCACGCCTCTGTTGTGCGAGCTTCCTTGACTACCGGTCAGGCCGCGGATTGACTTTTTATGTTTTACTTTTCGAGTTTTAAGCCATCCACGTAATTGCTCTGGTCCACAGTCACCCAAAAGTTAATTTATTGCCGCGCGCTTATAACTTGAGATTATCATCTAATGGTCTGTTACTTGCATCTTTTCGCACCAGAGTTACCTTGGGCGACAGATCCCTTAAAGTGATGGGATTTTTTTCCCAGATACATCAAAAAGAGCGAATGATTTATATACACCTGATGGGATTTTTCCCTGGATTATACTTTCGCAGTGTATCCTGCATCACAAGCAACACAATCTTGGGCTTCCATTCCTTTCTGGGCCATTACCCCTCCTTTGGCTTCCTAATCCCCATTTCGAACCCTCAACTTGTTTTGTGTGATTTGGTTGGCTTATAGAATGAGGTAAAACCATTGGAATGACATCATTTTCTATTGGTACCAATGGTACGATTGGTACCAACGGACCATCGGAATTGACGAATCGTATTCGTTTGTGTATATTGGACATGACTGGAGGCATTTCGTAGTAGTATTTTATTGTATTTGGCATTTTCCTTGTCATTGATTCCCAGTTTTCTCATGACGTTTGTACAGTTTGGGTCTTATTTGACTTGTTTAGAAGAGAACGGGAGATTTTTAGAGAGAAGGGAATCTTTTTTTTCTTGCATGTAAGTAACCACATATCCTTTTTTTTTCTTTATTTTTAACTACAATTTAGCTTCAGAAATCATATTACACACCTGGTAAATGTGTTTTTGGTAGGTGTTATTTCCATTTTTGCTTAATTCGCTTTGCAGTTTTGGTCGCGTCAGTCTGTCCCTGGTTTTGGTGTTGGTTTTTCTCCTAGGTTGCCGTTTGTTGTTCTTTTCTTTTTTCTTTCTTGACTCAGCACGAGGGGGTCGGGTAGAGGTCCGGCGCTGGACTAGAAACCCCCTTGCTCGATTGCGCTCTACCCCTGAAGATTTGCAGCCATTTACGACCCTAATGGTGTCGCAGTCAGCTTATGCGCCGATCAAATCGAAACTTGTATATTCCCTCCCCCCTCCCCGGGAAAACCACGGGCATTTGACTATCTTCTGTGCCCGGGGAGTGGGGAATTCGACCTGTGCCTGCGTGGGAAATATTGAACCGGAAGTGTCAGGTTTCAAATGATTTTTTTTTTTCGGGCGCCGAAGTTGCTAACACCTATAAAACACATGTTTGGACGAGAAGGAGAGTTCAAAGGAAGAGAAACAACATTTGTGAGCGATTGGATAGGATAGGATAGGATAGAATAACTTTATTTAGACACGGTAAACTCATCAGAATTATTGAAAATTATACAACGACTAGAACTACATTATTCTAAAATTACGCTAAATAAAAAATATATATATATAACTATGATATTAAGGTGATTCCTAGTATTGCACTGCGCATCCTGTTCTGCGCATAACACAATGCAGGCCACGTTCTTATTCAGACATGGCTAAGAGGCGTTATGGTGAAATTTCACGGCTCATAATTGTTTTCTTTGTCTCAGAAATCTCAACGGATATTTCTAAACAAAATAATGTTAGAATTTAACCATGAAGACTCGTAGCCATGTGTGAATATTGATATATGGAACGTGCCCAAACATATGGGAAAGCTCGCTAGAAAGAAGAATGGCAGTTTTCAGAGCACAGCAGTAAGTAGTCATGTTCCGGGACTCCCTCTTACCCCGCCCTGAAAATGGGCCTGGAACCCAGGCGGGAAAAGAGAGAGTCCTGTATTACTTCCAGGCGCATGCTCGGAATGACGCCATTTTTTCCCCCAAAACTGGGGGAAAAACCATATTTGGAAAAAAGATTCCTTATTTGGGCATAGTTTATTCTGAGTACTTTTACACTGGATACATAGGGGTAATGTGAAAGGAAATTATAACGCCCTATTCACCCTATTCATGCAGTCGTTAGCGGTAATGATGGTTTTGTTAAACCTGCAACAGGATTTGGCAAGTCTGTTTGCTACATGGCTGTTCCTTTAATATGTTTGCAATTTTCTTCGATCCGAATCCGATGTTAATTGTAAATCAGTCCTTCTTATCGTGAGTCCCAATCGTGGAAGATCAGATGGATGACATATGAAAGTATGAAATTTCCCGCCTGAAACCCAACTGATTCAAATTTTGATTTAATTGCTCTTCCGAGACTCCTTGAAACTTACAAATATATTGTATGTAGGTCGTGGATGTGAATCGCTCAACGAAGACTAATAAATCTCCTGCAGGAACTCTTATTTATTGTTCATTACTTCTGTCGATCTAGTTATGTGATAATTGCACTGATCCAGTGAACATATATTTGAGTTGCACAGTAATTATTGAAACTGTGATTGTTTCAGGATTTTAGGCCTACCAATTTTTTTCAAAATCGGGGACAAATTGTTTGGATACCCAATATAAAACAGTCAAGTAAAAAATGTCGTAAATACTCTCAGTTTTATCAGGAATAATACACAAACACCGGTGACAAACAGAGTATTTTTTTTTTTGAGTAATTAGAGTAGAATAATTTATTCAGCCTATTAATTTTTCCTTAGAAAAATTTTTCAAAGCACTTGTCGCATTAAATCTTTCTTTCCTCACAAGGACAGACTTAGGGCCGTGGCCAAATGGCTAAGGTTTTATGTAGAGCTGCCTGTTGAGACTGCAATGATTTTTATGTCGGAAAAACTAAAAGACGATTGCATGACAGAAAAACTGAGCATTATTCCTGATGAAGTTAGATAAAAAGTTAAGCGAAATTGAATCACAACCTGGACTATTTGTTTCTTTGCATACCAGTTTGTGTTGATAACGCAATGATGAAGCAATAATGTTCCTATTACATTTATACATATATATATGCAAAGTCAAACCTGGATTATTCGGACGTTAATTGTCACGATTGCTTTTTCTGGTCAAAATTTGTTCGTAAATATTAATTAATAAGAATGAAAAATGCTTCTTAAAAGCGTGTGTCACCTTGCTTTTATTGTTGCTACTTAAAAGCACTTTCCTTCTGAAACACATTGTTAGAGGTAAAGTACCGCAGATATTATAAAATTCTGACTCCGAGCTGTTATGGCGCTTAGTGAAATCCTATGCTATATTTACTAGTTCAGCCTGTGCATCGATTTATTGCGATCTTCTCTCAGTCGTTACATTTATTGGGCAATAATTTCCCAACATCACTGCGATCGGGGTTTCTTCTCCTCGTTTGGTCACGACGAGGCATAATTTAGATGTTCTCTTTCCTGACACTGCGAATCACACAGTAATTTTCATATACGATTTTTTGTCGGAGTTTCAAGGTTCCCTTTATTTACATAACCCGCCTGGCATCCAACGCAATATGATTGGCTCATCCCGAGCATGCGCCTGCAAGTAATACAGGACTCTCTCTTTTCCCGCCAGGGTTCCAGGCCCATTTTCAAGGCGGGGTAAGAGGGAGTCCCGGAACAGGACTAAGCAGTAAAGAGCAAAACAACAAACTTTTTAGACTCTCGCAAAAAAAAGTCGAGTGATTGCCTTGATGATGCTAAAGTGTCATTTCAGTCTGAGAGTGAAAGTGAGACCGCGCTATCGGGGAGACGTGTTGTTGAGGGATCGAGCTTGGTTTGCTTTTTTAATTCTGTTTTCTCCTAAAAGAGGTTGGTGACCTGTCTTTTTTTTGGCATAATTTTATCCTCTTACTCCTCCTCTTTGTGCTGTGAATTAACATTAAAATTCATTAACATTAAATTTTATCTCAAACAATACACCTGCTACATTTAAAATTTTAAAAGAATATGTTTATTGGTGAAAAAGAGCAGAGAGGTCATTAACCCTCTCATAATATACTCAAGAAAATCAATTGATTCTTCAGACTCTTAATAGCCCACTTTCGGTATATTAAAATTTAGTCCCAAACAAAAGGCATCATCTCAAAGCTCTGGGGAATTAACTCATTTATTCCCCAGAGCCTCGACATGATGTCTTTTGTTTCGGACTGAATTTTAATATAACAAAATTGGTCTATTACGTTGATGAGTCAACCACGTGAGCAAGACATTTTTGATAAAAATGACATGCAAAATCTACATTAATAACTCAAACAGGAGCAAACAAATCTGCATGAAAGTTTTTGATGGCTTGATGAACTTATTCGTACTTGAACACAATAATATAAATGAAGCTTTCCTTTAGAATCACGTTACTGGATATGATTAACATTCTAGTTCGCTTCCCGCTAAAACGAATATAAAACAAGTCATCAAATAAGCAACCACTGTTGGGGTTTGCCAACAAGAGCTGTGTGCAACTCCATCTTTATTATCATGTCTTTACAAGCAAAATAATGAATATTGCAACAAGAAAACGGGGAATAAACTGAATATTTACAAACTACACTAAACGATGCTACAGTAGTACAACAGTGCTTGTGATACTCATATGAAAATAATAACAGCATCTTTAAAAGACCGGTTTGAGGCTGGTGTTCCTCAAATCGGTCTTTTAAAGAACGTTTCGTCGATATTAGGGCGATTTGAGACCAGACACTGAATTTATTTCAGATACTTCCTGGTTCAATCTGCTGGCGCACTTGTAAAAGCGGCTAACTGGTTTGCCTCGCGCCCGCTGGGATTCTTAGCCGTTGTATATAATCAATACCCGGAAATATTAGCTACTAGCTACTCTAAAGTTACTATTATTAGTTTTCCTTACATTATGAAAAGGGAAAGGCGATTGCATAGCCAATTTACACATCTCTATGTACAACTTTACACACAACTAAAATTAATAAAAGTAAGACTTACTAGACGGAAGAACGATTCCGCTAAAACTAAGAAAACGCTTACAATTTGACCTTATTTACTCATTACTTCCACTCCCGGTGATTCTTCGGCAAGTGAGTTAAATTGACGGAGTCTTACGCCACCTGCAGCCTCTAAATCTTCCACACTACCGTGGTTGCTCCTCCTTAGGCAAAGGCAAATGGCGGACAAGATACGCCAATAGCGTTGTTGATAATTTTTGTTGCTTAGCCCGTAAATAAATGGATTGACACAAGTGGTCAAAAAAGCCAGAAATGATGTGAATTTATGTAACGGTTGACCAAGTTTCGTTTTCCCCGTGAAAGAAAGGAGAAAGACGATTTGGTTGGGAAGGTACAAGGCGATCAAAGTACAACTGGCAGCTGTTACCATTCGAGTCAACTTTGCCTTCAGTTTAGCTTTGCTCTCCGCAGACGCAGTTGGAGAATGGATGGTCTTTAGAGTCATGTGGATATACAGGCCAATTATGGCAAGGCATGGTATCACCACCTTAAAGACCATTTCACCAGCGTACCAGGCAATATTAAACGCGGATCCCCTGGAATAATCTCTTAAACAGATTTTATCCCCAGATGGATTAAAGGAAGAATTTATCACACCTCTAAGCTTGAGAAGTAGCGACCACACCCATGACAGTGTAATGTAGCCTAGGACCTTTTTACGGCTGAATGTGTGATTGTATTGGTGAGGTCTTACAACTGCAAACCATCGCTCTGCCGTCAACACCAAGGTTATGTAAACTGAGAAATATATGAGATGGAATACGAGTATTTTGTTGTGTATAAAGCGACAGAAGATTTCCCCCGGGATTGGATTCTGTGGATAAGGAAACGCATTTCCAAGGACATAAAATGGACTTATAATAATGTTGACTGCTGTCAGCACATCAGATATCGCCAGAAACATTATTAACACGTTGTATGACTTCTTTAGCAACTGCCTCTCCATCACGAACATCACAATGGTCAAAGTGTTTCCAAAAATCGCCGTCACACAAATGATGCCGTAGCTGATTTGTGTTAAACGATCCATTTTGCCTCCCGATTTTGCTCATAGACCAGTCATTTTCTTTGTCACTGAAATTAACAAGGAAAGCAAATCAAGTCAAATGTTGGTTTTTGAGGAGAGGGGAAACCGGGGTACCCGAAGAATACCTCTCGGTTATATATTGGGGCATCTGACCTTCATTCAGTACAAATGCTGAAACGACAGAAACAGTTTAGTGTCGCTTAGTTGTCGTCCAAGATATTAGCAAAAGATGTATTGAACAGCTCTCTAACACGGTGTACATTGCGATATTAAAATTGGTCGTGTTTAGATTGCAAAATCTCGTTCAAGTTACATTAACTAGACAAATAATCGAGGAGCGTTGATCTGTGCTGCACGAAGTTTTCTCAAATTTGAGATTGCATTATTTCGGGTTGCAGGTTTTCAGAGAACCGAATCAAATACACTAAAATCGAAAGTACGTGAATCGAAATCCAGTTTAAAACAACAAACCGTTAAATTTACTTCATATGCTCTTGGCTCTTACTGTGCTTTTTTGATGTATAACTATTATAAACCGTACACGACACCTACCGTCAATTCCGTAAGAGATGGCCGCTGTCTCTCTTTCAGTTCTGGTGTGGTCTTATAAATGATTATAAACGAAAGTGATTTAAGAGAATCTCAGAAACAGCTGTATCCGACAGCAAATATATTCTTTTGTAAATCTAAGTAATATAAGACACGGTACGATGCGGTTTTCATTTTAAGAAACTCAACTTAAAAGTAAATATATTGCTTAAGAAACAATAAAGAAAAAACAATAGAACTGTTATGCTTGTTGATAAGATGGATGTGTTAGGCGGAAATTGCTAGAAGATAAACTTTAAGATCGAATCATTTGTTTATCATGGCTATGATAAACTCGGCAAATAAAAAATTCATCGTGGTCAGTGAAATGGTTCCTCTTTTATGGCTTTGGAAAGGAAAATTGAAGAATCGCATCATCCTCTTCCATTACTTGCCACAAATAAACTATTACAAGAGCATTTCTAATTTAGGAGGGCTTACGTTTATGCAAACGTTGGCCGTGTGGCTATTTTCTACCCATATAAACATTGTGAGCGTCAGCCGTACTAATGGGAATGGGCCCACTCAAGGAAAGAGAAACAATCCGACCAGGGTGGGAAATGAACCCACGACCTTCGGGTCAGATCAACGCCGCCCCACCGACTGAGCCACAAGGTCAGACGGGAGCAAATCGTGGGAATTTAAGATGTCAAGCCTTCTCCCGTCTGACCTTGTGGCTCAGTCGGTGGAGCGGCGATGATCTGACCCAAAGGTCGTTGGTTCAATTCCCATCCTGGTTAGACTTTTTCTCTGTCCTTGCATTTAGTGGGCGCATTTCCACTGGTAGGGCTGACGCTCACATGGTTTATATGGGTAGAAAATAGCACTTTACACCACCCTCTTATAGTTAATTCTGTTGAAATATAAGTGCCACACGGCCAACGTTTGCATAAATGTAACCCCTCCTAACTTAGAAATTCTCTTGTAATAGTTCATTTGTGGCAAGTAACGGAAGAGGATGATAAGATTCTTCAATTTTCCTTTCCAAAGCCATATTTACGGCTGAAGCTCACATGGTTTACATGGGAAGAAAATAGCACTTCGCACCACCCTTTCATTGTCATACTGACACACATGCTATGCTCTTTGAACTCTTAAGATAATAACAAACAACCCACCTTTAGTAATATTAATCCCCACAAACGACAAAACTGAACCTATACGCTCAATTGTCCCAGTATTTTGTTTCAACACAATGGAAAGGAAAAACACCAAGATGATAATGAAAGAACTCAGTACGATGCCAAGCAGATACTACAAATTCGAACACATTATCACCGAGCTCATTCATATAGTTCACATTTAGCTTTTGAAGTGCTATTGCTCTCATTGCACTAAGAAAAAGCGAAATGTTATTTTCATAACCGGGTTTTCAAAACATTTTTTTTCAGATTTTTTTTATTTATTTTACATCACTTTAATCAGAAAAAACCTATGACCAATTCATACATATGCGATTTAAAATAGGCTTTTCAGTTCAAGGTACTGATTAAAGTGATGTAATAAAAGTAATATTTGCTTGGCTTCGATAAGCGAAATTTTACGAACGTAATATATACATGTATTTTTCTTACAGTCTTACGTTATTCGAATTTTTTCTTTCTTCTTTAAAAGCAAAACAAAAGTACTGGAACAATGAAGCGTAATGTTTTAAATTTTAGGGATCTTGAAACTGAGAGAGGGTGGGTTTGCATTATGCATTTTTAGTTGTTTTCGAAGAGTCAAAGAAAAGAGGCAGATTAACATAGAATGCCTGAGTTCTGATTAAAACAGGATTTCAGGAAGATTACTCATAAGCATTGTTTTCTTAAAAGCAGGTGTTGATGTGACACTATTACTACTACTATTACCACTACAAGAAGGCTTACGTTCTCCCCGCTACGCTCAGATGAACGTAAATTATTTTCCTCTTTAAAAAACATAAACAACTAAATACAACAACTTGATGGTTGGATGCTCAGGCAGTCCAACAACGGACGTTTATTCAAGAGTCACATCACCGATCATAATAACACAAATAAACTGAATAAATGCTAATTTACAAGCGAAGCTGACTAGTTACTTGTAAACGCTTAGAAACATCTTCGAGAATAAACATATCTTTCGCAGTATCGGACTTCCACCGTTCGTGAAGCTTTGAGTCCCCTTTCTGAAAGATTAGGATTATAACTAACGGCAGAGGTGGCTCCACCAGACCTTAAACTATGAAGACCGTACAATTTATGATCCACCCCTATCTTTAAAGATTTCCCTACATCTGGTCAGGTATATGATAATTTAACTCCATATTACTTGTAAGAATTGGTGGTCTTAAATCTTACTGGACGAAAAAGAGCAACTGAACTGGAAAGTTCAATATTACACATGGAAACCTACCTTTCAAAAAGCGCAACCGGGCAATACTGGCTAGCTAACCTCTTAATATAAACATAATTACCTTCGAAATAAATGCCATTTTTAGCCCTGCAAACAAGGACTCTATAAGATGATCAGGAAAAATTCAAAATGCACGGGCGCGATGTTACTAAGTTCATTATAACGAAAAAAACCCGCAAAGCCTAACGACAATAATACTCTTAATAATCTCAGCAGATTTAGGCGCCTATCTAACACTAACTGGC
The DNA here is from genome assembly GCA_023091755.1 of Montipora sp. Colony 1 RG-2022. Classification (NCBI taxonomy): domain Eukaryota; kingdom Metazoa; phylum Cnidaria; class Anthozoa; order Scleractinia; family Acroporidae; genus Montipora; species Montipora sp. Colony 1 RG-2022. Next base: position 829 of record JALIRR010009392.1, on the reverse strand, counting down.
TTATCACGCCTAGCAGCCTCCAACAAATTATGACAAATAGAACCATTCAACGGATTGGCACCGTCACTTAGGCCGAACGAGTGAAACCACTTAAGAGCTGCGTAAGTCATAAGTAAAGAGCCATATGAGCTATAACTCTTATAAACCTTAAAAGGATTCGCAACTATAAACGAAACAGCAAAAGGAGGCACCGGCGGAACCCCGGAAAAATCACAATATTCAGTAAACTTCAAAATCTCTTATATCTCTTGATTGTAGAATCCGCTTTACACTTCAGTAATGTCGAAATAAGCTCTCCTTCAGTATTGTATTTGCTTCAAGGAAATTGGCAGATCTGTAGAGGTGTAGATCAGAAGTCAAGTCTCTTTGAGAAAAGAAGTAAACTTGTTACTAAGATAAATAGCCTGCGTAGCAAGCGTTTCCGTGCTGTTTCGGAGCAAAGGCCGCGCGAAACATTTTTTGCCTCTCGTTTCATTTTTCGCGCGGCCAAAACCGAGAATCTCGTTCCTGGGTCTTTCTTTGCTCCGAAACAGCACGGAAACGCTTGCTACGCAGGCTATAAGATAAACGGAATGTCTCTTCGCATGCTTTGTATTTAAAAAGGTGAGCAGTTGGTCTGAACATGATGATAATCAAGGAATATGTGTTGCATGGAGAGTTTTTAGAAGGCCATATCATTATAAATACTATGTGGTGTGTAAAAGGAACATCTTCAATATGCTGTGTACCGCATTTCCATGTAAAGTAGTTGACACTGTGTACTTTGATTAACGTAGCTTACACATGACATCGGGGGCTTTAATTATTATCGAGACCAGAATCGAGCGAA
>JALIRR010009391.1:2500-12500 GCA_023091755.1 Montipora sp. Colony 1 RG-2022 | reverse complement strand
GATTTTTTAAAAACATCTTTTTTGAAAAAGTTATGGATATTTCAGTATCGTTTATGTCTTTAAAATGAACATTTTTCAAAATAAAAAGAAAACCATGCTTGGCTGGATGCAAAAACGAATACAAATTATCAAACCATCGATTAAATACCCAAATTGCGTAGCACGGGGACAAATTTAGAGTTTTCATTTATTGGTCACGTGACCATGGGCGTGATATGATGACGTCATATTTAGGGTCATTGGCTTACAAAAGTTGGAAACTGACCAAAATAATGCCAAATTCTCTCAAATTACTTAACCATTACATCCTTAGCAACGCACCCCCAAAAATACGTCAGTGGGCCCTTAAGTGCTCCTAGGGTCTAAAATTTGGGTTTCGAACATATGATGAATGAACAATGCTTCCACTGTTGCTTTACACTTTAATAATGTTAACACATTTTAATCTCATAAGTAACAGATGTTTGTGCGCGTATATTCTGAAAATGTTGTACCAAATTCATTAATGAATCTATTTCGATTGAAGTACATGTTGCAAATGGGTCCCATACCTAGTAAATCTCTATCATGAAAATCAAAAATTTTACACCTCACATTAGGCAGACATTATATTGCTACTATGTAAAGTTCAACTGTTAAAATATGTGCATGATAATTATCCATGAGAAAAGAATCAAAGGCAGCTAACATTGATATAACATAGGGAATGTCTGCAATTAGAGGAAGTGTACTATTTAGTAAAGCACTATAACTATCACTGTATGTCTACGGACAGGTAATGTAGCTTAAGTTATAAGCATAACAGGCAAATCTGTCAAAAATAGGAGTCCCTGTTGGCATGATTGTGACAAAGCTGAATACATATTATTCCCAATGTTTATAATTTGAACCAAGTCAGCTGAAGAGGTTATTGGATTCCTGAAATTTTAAACAAGTGCCGACAGAGACATTAATTGCCACACATTGTGTGTCTGCATTTGCCGTACCAAATACATCAACATTACCTTGACTGTATGGTGCGGCAATAGTTTTAGTTTTAGTTTGCCTGACCTTTATGTCGATCCCCGCTCTCGTGCAAAGTGTTTATTTGTAAAACAAATTAGAAAAAATATATAATTTTGTCTTTAATGTCAACAACTTACCTTTGGCTCCACAATCGAAAAAGATTATTCTAACAGCTCGATCCGTACGTAAACAAAAATACCACTGCGACTACAATCACAAAGTTTGAACGGATGGACACCTGCAGTCAAGATGCGATGATTCGGGCGCGGCCATGCACATCCAAGAGAAAATGACACATCTTAAGGGCTAGACTTTCAAAAGTCCTTCGTCTCGTGTAGATTCTCGTACGAAAAAAATCACGCCTCGCTCGCCAAAACATTTTCTCCTGACATTCTCGTGAGGTGGAATTGTGGGAATTGTACCTATGGGCTTGAAACATGAGAGGGATGGTTGATTTCTTCAAACACGCACTGTTACTTTGTCATGCAAAATGGATTGATATTCCAAGCATAGATACATTTTAAGACTCTAATACTTCTTTCCAAGTCTTTCTATTAATTTTTCTTACTCAACAATACACTTTTCAGCAGCTATTAATTTTTTTTAATAATCCCCTACCCCCCGCCCCACGTAAAGTTATAGTCATGTATGTAAATGTATGCAAGCATAAATTTCATAAGGACATCGGGAAGTTTTTTGTACAGAAAATAGTGAATATTAGGAGTTGTCTCGATAGTCATGGTGCTGCTGACTGCCATAAACACGACAACGAGAACCTGCGCATTGAGTCGTCTTTCGTCCACCTCACTGAATTTGAGATGTTAACGGAACAAGATGTGAAGTCTCTTATGCAGTATTCGTCTTTAAAATCTTGTGTTCTTGACCCTATGCCTTCAACGTTGGTCAGCCGATGTGATGTTCTATTGCCTGTACTTACAAGATTGATAAATACGTCCTTAAAGTCTGGTCACTTTCCTGTCGCCTGGAAGGAGGCTCTAGTCTTACCGTTACTTAAAAAACCTGGCCTCGACATACTCTTCAAGAATTTTCGTCCCGTTAGTAACTTACCATTTGTTTCGAAGCTGACAGAGTCAGCCGTCTATAACCAAATTCATAGCCACATTTGCGAGAACAATCTTTATCCTTCCAATCAGTCATCTTATAGGAAGAGTTATAGCACAGAAACAGCGTTGCTGAGAGTGAAAAATGATATCTTGTTAAATATGAACAAACAGCATGTTACACTATTGGTCTTATTAGATCTTAGTGCGGCATTTGACACTGTGGATCACAATGTTTTACTTAGTCGCCTTCACTCAAAATTTGGTATATCTGGGATGGCACTTGAATGGTTTAGCTCCTACCTTAGGGGAAGATCACAGCGTGTTATGGTCCAAGGCAATTTATCTCAGAATTTGAATTTGGACTTTGGTGTACCGCAGGGCTCTTGCCTCGGACCATTGCTTTTTACGATTTATGCAAGCAAATTGTTTGACGTTATCAAGGCGCACCTCCCTACGGTTCACTGCTACGCTGACGACACGCAGCTGTATGTGTCCTTTAGTCCAAATAAGAGCATTGGGCAATTTGAGGCTGTCACTGCTATTCAGCATTGTGTGGATGATATACGCAATTGGATGACCAATGACAAACTACTTCTCAATGAAGATAAAACAGAATTTCTAATGATAGGTACCAAGCAACAACTAGCCAAGGTTAACATTGATCATCTTATAATTGGAGGCAGCGTAATTAGACCAAAGGAAGTAGTTAAGAATCTGGGGGCATGGTTAGACTCGACTCTTTCAATGAATTCTCATGTAAATAATACTTGCTCAAATGCTTTTTATTACTTGTATAATATAAGAAGAATTAGAAAATATCTTTCTAGGCGGTCCACTGAGACGCTTATTCACGCATTTGTCTCAAGCCGCGTCGATTATTGCAACAGCCTGCTCTATGGCCTGCCAACCTATCAACTTAATAAACTGCAGAGGGTCCAAAATGCTGCAGCTAGGTTAATTTTTCAGGAATCCAAGTACTGCCATGTAAGACCGCTGCTGTATAATCTGCACTGGCTGCCCGTTAAATTTCGAATTGACTTTAAGATATTACTGTTAACGTATAAGGCTATCAATGGCTTAGCGCCTTTTTATCTCCAAGAACTTATTAATCTTAAAGAAGCATGTAAATACAAGTTACGCTCCGACTGTGATGGACTGCTACTAAACCCTGTGAAATTTAAGACCTTAAAAACTTTAGGAGATCGATCTTTTGCTGTTGCTGCTCCTCAACTATGGAATTTACTGCCCTATGCGATCAGGAGTAGCCCCTCAATAGCATCTTTTAAAAAGACACTCAAGACATTTTTATTTCAGAAAGCTTTTTCATAATTTTATTAATATGTTTTAGTGGGTTTTATGTAGTTTTATGTTTTAAGCGCTGATGAAAATAGCTATATTGATATCGGCGCTATACAAGTTTATTATTATTATTATTATTATTATTATTATTATTATTATTATTATTTCATTTCATGCACTAATGTGACACGGAAAACAAGAAACGGCGGAAACGGGGGCATTTTATACCTCAGGCGCTTACTGCGCATGAGTAATAATTAACCTCTGTTTGCCAAAAACCACCCAAATAACCGATTTTTCGACGGAAAATTTATCCCAGAGGATAAAACTATTCACTGGACATGTAATAAAGGTAAATATGTTCGAGCGAAAGCGAAAACAAGCGAATATTTGGAGGGAAAACACAATTCTGTGAGATCAAACGACCATGTTGTGAAGATACGCAATTGTATCGCTACGAAAATTATCTTACCTTTTCAGCGATTTCAACGCTTGAAATTCCCTCCAATGAACCACAAATCCTTTTCTTTATCCTTTCCGAAGCCTGCAGTGTAATTTTTTGGCTGAAAAACTTTAGCAAAACTGCTCCGCGATCGGTTGAAAATTTCGCCTTCGCATCGGCTCAAAGTGCCTGGGTCGCAAAGTCCGTCATTTAGGCGTCATGAAAGCTAGAAAGCCGATATTTTCAGGGAAACTGGGGCTATTCCTCCCCAGTAAACACGCCAAATTTCAGCGCGATCGGTGAAAATGGCGGCGAACTCCGGCGAACTACGAATCTTACACGAATGATTCATGAGTGTGCGATTTCCATAGAGGACTAGCAAAAAGAGTTGATAAAGGACGTCCCTAACTTTATTTGTAAGTTAATTGTCCTGTCCGACGGCAAGTTTGCATTTCTTTTGCCTTTATTTACACGACTGACAAAAAAGAAACAATCATATGGAGCAAAATAAAAACGTTCTTAACCGACTCTCAGCGTGGGTTCTTCTTAAACACTGGACACATTCCACAGGTCACTCGTTGCAGGTCATTGTTTTACCTTTTGAAAAGTAACCAAAACTCTCAATTTGGCTAATCCTAGGCCTACGGTTGGTTTTTAGGCCTAGGGGTTAGCCAAATTGAGGGTTATGGGTTAGTTTCAAAAAGGTAAAACAATGACCTGCAACGAGTAACCTGTGGAATGTGACCTGTGTTTTAGACCCACCGTCTTAAAAAGAAAACAGTGTAAGATTCAGCCTTCAGTGCGCAACTTGACACCAAATCGCGTAAGCGAGTGATATTTTGCCATCAGCAAATTATGTCCACACGAGCAACTTATCACGCCGGGAAGTGTTCCCTGGCAAGCTCTTGCTCAATAATTAGAGCAACCGTAAGCTAAACCTTTGACATGCAGGCAGTTAAATTAATCAGAATTGTATTCCAACGTACAAACTCACCACAGCGTGAACTTGGTATCCATCACTCGCCGAGTCGCCGTAGAGTGTGCGCCTCTGGCGGTATGAACTTTCACTTCGTAAGAGTGCGAACGATGGGCGAACGATAACAGCCTCTGTTTCTGGTCCAAAACAGCACCTCTGCAATAGTCCAGACCTGAAACCACGACAAGCAAGAAGAAGCATACCAGGGGCATGGCGTTTGCCTTGTTGCCCAAAGCTTGAGTATACAAATTTAAGGGTGCACGGAAAGTTCTCAGTAATTTATAAACATGACTAAAATAAGGTTAATAAACAACAAAGGTTCATAAATGCGCCTAGCAATTTCAACATTCAAGCGTGTTTCAGATATACGTCAAACCTCTGGAACAACATTACCAGCAAATTCCAATTACCTGGAGACGCGTGATACTGATGCTGTTAGTTTAAAGATGCACTCTACTCTGAAATGCCTGGTCTCCTAAGAAGCTATTAACGCCTTCAAGAGATACTGGGCAACAAACAACAAGTCTTTCAATACGGTACTCCGCTGCACTCAAGACTCTCTTCACCTCCAATCTCTACTCTTACCTTGATCTGCTTTAAGACTGGATCAATGTGGGAAAAAGCACTCGCAGTTTTTTCGCTAGTGGTGTTCCTTGGCGCACGGGGCATAGAATCTTGGCGCCGAAGAAGACGAAGGAGAGCGCCTCCCCCTTTTAGTTCTAGAAACTGTGTCGTCAGTGGCTGGAGCTCATGGGGAGGATGCAGTCATCAATGCGGAACAAGTGGAACACAAAGAAACTTCACCCGCTGCATGTGGTGGATCCTGTGCTTATCATCTCACGGAGACTCGCGCGAGTAACAGAAACAGTTGCAAGAACGGGGGGGACCCCGCACAGTAGGGGGTGTTCCTGTCGGGCAGGTTATAAGGGCACGTGCTGTGAGGGAGGTATGTGCTTGTGTGCATGACTTTTGTTTTTTGTGTTTTTGTGTTTTTTTTTTTTTTTTTCGTTTTTTAAAGAACATTTTGTCTAATAAGCAATAACTTGTGGCTTGAAGCATTTCCTACAATCAGTGGCAAAAGTCTTGGGACATTCACCATTTGAAGTTGGTTTTCTTACTGAGTTTGAAAAATTGTCCCCTCCCCCCCAGAACAATGTTGCCAATAGTGAACATACATTTCCTTGTCTCATTTCAACATTGATTGGGGGGAGGGGGGGAACTTTTATTTTGAAGTTTTCAGTGGAATTTTGACAGTTATGCTTAGTTTCTGACGTCTGAGAGGTTTTCAGGCCCATTCTGACACTAGCGTCCCAACTACTTTTGTCACTGATTGTAGTTATAAAGCTTGAATTTACAATGCATTTTATCCGCATACCAAACAGTAAACCATCCCGTACAATTCACCGGAAAAGGCATCCAGGCGATTTCTCGAATTTTTATCAACAGACCCAAAACCGGAGACAACCTCATTTTGTATTGCTCTCTAAGAAAAGGTGCAGTGAGCCTGTGCAGTAGAACGAGATACTGCTAAACTCAAAGAGCAAAACAAGGCCGAAAACGGCGCAGACAAGTGTTTTTATTTTTTTATTTTTTATTTATTTATTTATTGTATTGTATGGTGTAAATTTAATACCTTTGGTTTGTTAAGTAGGTAGGGATCGTAAGTATCGTAAGTATTGTAAGTATTGTAAAAGAATAAAAATAAAAAAAAATTAAAAAATAAAAAAAAAAAAGTGTTTTGATCTTATTGTTTCAGATAGCTCTTTATATTTGTCTTTCTGTTAGTTACGTGGGAGACTGCAGGGTTTTCGTTTTATCGAGGCCGGAGGCAGCACTTTTGGTCCGGTTGTTTACCGTTTCATGCACGTCTGGTATTTTGACGCTATAAATTTGTAGATTTGTTGGCATTGTTGTTTTTTCCTTGGGCCTCTGAGAAAGCTATTGGCTGAAGAACCACACGACAATCACGTCTAATAAATCCCTTAAACTAACAAGAAGTAACTTCGCTTTATTTTGGTTACCTGAAACGGAATAATGGTCAATAATAGACCTGTTGGTATTTCATTCACGCGATTAGTTTAGTTTTCATTTTTTCTCCAATCTCATGAAAGAAAACAGCATTTCCGGGAGTTTTATTTACAGTAATTTATAGGAGAGGGGACCCAGACATCCTTGTGGGTTCGTTCGCAAGGCACTTGCAATCGGCCCGGATTACAACGGAAAATAATCATGTCCGGTACTTTCATTATCATATCCGCTTGTACTTTGAAAAGCTATCGAAAACGATGTGTGGGAGATCATCGTTTTCCGTAGCTTTTAGTCAAAAACACTTGATCAGTATTATTCGAACTCTTAGATTTTAATTGTTTCTTTCCTAATAGCATCTATAACATAGTGACGGAAGATTTTACTTTGCAATAGGAACGAAAGTTGAGGCAAATGATCCACACACGTCAAGAATCAGTTTACAGATTTCTGCGGACACGAAGGACAAAACAAATATAAAACCCAACTGTAAACGTAGTTAATTTTCAAAATTTTGAAACCTTACGCGATCGAATCACACTCCATGTGCAGTATTAACAATTTTCATATTCTTCAGGGCCTCTACAGACGAAGCAAGTAGTTTACGACGACTACATTTCTAATCACCAACTTAAGTGAATAGACAACTTTTTGTGTTAGGAAATGCGCTTCCACAGACAAAAAGTTGAGTTGTCGATAATCGGTACGTTTTGCGGGAGCCTGTGAATATACGTCAAGAAATGAAGAACCGCAGACTTCCTTTGTGTCGCTTTGCTCACAGACGGCAGAAAGGCATTCGCCGATGACGAAACGGCCGCGTTCATCATCGAGAACTAAACTGAGTAGTTTTCCTTTTGAAAAAGAAACCTACTTTTCGTCGATGGCTTGAGCTTTCGTTATTTGTAGTTAATAACTTGATTTACACACGCAATATTTTGTGAATGATAACTTTTTGTTATCAATAACTAAAATGTTATTGATAACAACTTGCCTCGCTTGTGGAGGCCTTAAATGGACAATGCCAGGCTATAGAATTTTCGCAAGAAGATTAAAAAGTTAGCAGATGTCGACGGGAAAGTCCCGATCCGGTCGCCGATTTTTAACACAGTTCGGTGCAGATAAGAAAGAAAGAAACGTGATCCAACTCATCTGGGACACCTCACCTCGCTAGTTCTATTTTAGGAGATGAAAAAATAAATTTCGGGAAAAAACTGAATCGAAGAAAAGTGTGCGTTTGCGTGAAGACGGAGGGGGCGAGTTAGTAAGGTTGATAAATCCGCCTGAACCCAAGCCACAGAAGCTATATGCTGGTGTCTTGGGTATGTCTGAAGGCTAAATGTCTATAACAGGGTCTAAAAAATCAAAATACCTGACTGATAAAACAAATGTAACACGCTCATTTGTCTCAAAAGAGTAAATGTTTAAACGAATTATTCACATCCATGTACTCGAGGGTTAGATAAATAAAACCCCACCCCACCCCCAAGCTACACCACATACCCAGTTACACAGATCGAATCGACCACAGCGATGAACATTAGCGAAGCGCAAGGAATGACTTAATTCACCGTAACCGTTTCACGATTATTTTTCAGCAATTTGATTTTGCTAACTGTGATGTTTTCCCCCACAATTTTGTTTACCTAGAATATGTAAATAGCAGAAAGCAAATCGTTATCTTTAAGAAAGTTACGACATTTTTTAATTTCGAAGACATGTTTCGATGTTACATCATCGTCAGTTACGAAATATTCGAAAAACCGTTAGGACTATATAACAACTAGGCGAAACATGCATAATTAAATATGATTAAGTGACAAGAAATACATATTTGAGTGACTTACAGAGTGTTATAAAGAATGTAGAGCCTAAAGGGTAAGTGTCAGGTTGACGCGATGAACTTGATGATGTTTGTAACATCGAAACATGTCTTCGAAATTGAAAAATGTCGTAACTTTCTTAAAGATAACGATTTGCTTTCTGCTGTCTCGACCTTTTGGTTCCATTATCCACGACATAGCAGCCAGATATGAAGGACGTCTCAACATTTCTGATCTTCGCAAACTCGAGAAGGTCTCGATCAAGGTAAGGAACGAAAGCTGAGTTGGACTTAAAACTTCCTGCGAAACTGCCAATCCCAGGGGCACCCAACGAATCTGTTCCTCACATTATCTGTTCCCCAAAGGAATCTTGCTGGCTGGCAAAAATACAGGTGTTTCGATGAGCTGGCTGGGAAATTTTGTTATTGATAGAGGTTTTGCCTGGGAATTACTGACTATTTCTAGCATTTCAACCCGAGCTGGCTGTAGAAACTCTGAAGACTGAGGACGACTAAAAGAACCCCTTCCCTCTCCCAGAGAGTAGTCACAAACATACGACGGCTGGTCAAAGTGACTGCGCTTGCGGAAAAAACCTGTTTTGTCCCGGTTTTGTCGCTTTTGTTCGGTCGTTTCGGATCGAGGGATTTGAAAGCGCGCGGAATTCCTGACTGGGAAATAAATTTGATCAGCTGGCTGGGAAACCAACCAATTTTATCTAGTTGGCTGGGAAATTTCTTGTGTGTCTTGCTGGGAAAAAAGGAACAGATAATGTTTTCCCAGCAACACTGAAAAACACCTGAAAATGCCTTAATAACATTTCTTTTCATTAACTGGGGTATAATAATACATTTTACAACAAATTGGCCGTTGGGTGCCCCCGCAATCCTTTGGCGTCTTTCCTAAGTTCATCTGTTTCCATCTACCAGCTACAACGAACCGACAGGATGCTTTGGCCTTCAGGAAACGACTATTACGAAGCGCCATACAAAAACGATCAAAGGAATTTCACAAGCTGGTCCTCCAAAGGGACAGCCTATTGGAACACAACTCTACCATCTTAAACACACTTGATCGCTACATTTTGCAGAAATCGATCGCCCACAACGTCTCGAAAACCTTCGCTCACTTTATCAAGGCTCATGACAAGAAACTGAAAAAGCTGACAAAAAATGTAGTTCTTCCTTTCACCTCCAAAGATACCATCACGAATCTCTCTGGTTACAGCCTCACCACAGATCAATTGGAAGCACTAAAGTTTGGTCTAAGGCACTCGATTTATCCTCCGACCATTAGCAAGACTGATATTTTTGCTTGCTTCGAACTGATTAGCCACACGATGAAAAGACATCTTATTGTCACCTCCAACACC
>JALIRR010009390.1:0-15000 GCA_023091755.1 Montipora sp. Colony 1 RG-2022 | reverse complement strand
TGTCTTGGGCAAAAGATGAAAAAGAGAAGCTCAAAGTAGCCAAGCGGTATCTCAAAGGGAATTTCAAGGTAACCTTGTGTTGTTATTGCTGCAGGGATGTGTAAAGAAACTGGGGAATTAAAACCAATGTTCCAAGAACAGATTGATTACAAAACGAATTTCAACAGTTGATACAAAAATGCTTTGATATAACCCAATTTTATATTTGATTTCATTTTATTACATGGCTTGTGTTTGTAGCCGATATAATGCGCGCTGATTGGCTAATTCTTGGGCATTATTCCCTTGTAATGTCCGCGGGTCGATTACTTGCCTGCAAAAATAATTTTAACTAGACCCTCTTTGAGGGTACACTGGGTTGCCTGTGGTACGTGCAGCGTTCCAGGCAATTTTTTTCAAGTTGGGGGTTCATTAAGACCATTTAAGGGGTCACCCAGTAGTCACCAACAGAGCCCCTTTGGCTCACAGGGCCTCACACGTTCGTACGACGAAACAGATCCTTTTCTGAGGTTAAAAACCTGGCTACTGACCTCTTAATCAATCATTTGTCAGAAAGAAGACACTCCTGTCCTCTTTAGAAAAAATTGACACGCATTAATTACGTGTGGTAGTGAAGTAACACAGCGATTTATTCCATGATGTCAACTGAGCTGTGTGTTGTCTTCCAGCAGATTCAAGTTGTCCTTGCATAATACGTAGCTCTAACCGTGCACGATATTGTTTTGGTATTGTCTATTATTGTAGTGCCATGGTAGAAGTCTTGGGTAACTAGCCTGAGAAGACATGTGGTTACTAGCAAAGTACTGAACCCAGAAAGATTCAAGAAAATAAATGTGAGAAACATTGGCTTCTGGGCTGACATGTTGACAGTTGTCTTTGCGTAATATGTAGGTCTATCAGTAAACGATATTGTTTTGGTATTGTATATTGTAGTGCCATGGTAGAAGTCTTAGATAAATAGCCCCTTGAAAAGACATGTGGTTTCTAGCAAAGTACTGAACCCAGAGAGATTGAAGAAAATAAAAGGGAATCGAGAAACATTGGCTTCTGAGCTGACATGTTGATTATGCAACTTCTTTCCACCACAAGTGTAAGCGTGCACTGACAGCATCTGAGAGCTTTCTAAAGATAAGTTCGCTGAAGTTAACCCCTTTCCAGCAGGGTTAATGCTATCAAATGCGAACCAAGCAAGATACAGATTTCGTTAGCTTGCTTTATGCAAAACAAATAGATGTAAAAGTAAATAAATATGGACACAGTTTTTAAGAAGAGCAGAAGGAATTTTCAGGACGGTGGATCGAGAATAAAATATTTTGCTATCGGTAACAAAATTTACGACGTGAAAACAACATTAATCTTGATCCACGAATATGAAAAGTTACCATCAGTGAAAAACATTTTGGGAGATTTTAGTTAAGTTGAATTTTGTTGTAATTGTACTTTTGGCTGCACAGAGTAAATCGCCCATCGAATTCAGTGGGTGCAGTGATCAAGTTACCGCGGCAGGTTTACTCGCCAAACAGTGAAGCATCTGTGTCAAATGATACCAAGATACCAGGTTTTTGTTTTTTTTTAGTTTTCTTTTTCTTTCAATTGTTATAAATTTTGACAAGAAATGTGCAAATTCAACACAAAGATCACAATCGCCCAACTCTCAGAGGTTGACCATTGTTTCTGGAAAATCAAAACTTACTCTCCAAGACAAGGTTATTTATCACCAGGTAATTCTATCGTTTTGGTCAAAGCAGCTACTTTATTATTCATCAGCGTCACAATCTTTTGCCGATTTTGGGGGTCATTTTGTTGAAACTCAAGCACGCTTCCAACAGACCTGTTTAGTTTTGTGACTTATGCGCTATCACAAAAATTCTCCCCATATCACATTTCAACACATGTATGCAAATTTGCTAAGCTCGAAAATTACACAACATGATAAATTTACAAAAGCTGGAAATTTCACAGAAATATTTTCCAGAAACATTTATTGAAACAAGCAACATATTTGCTATAAGAGGCATTCCTATTTCAGTTGCGTGAGTGCAAGCGAAACACACAATCACAAAGCATATGCAATTAAATAAATTCCTGACAGTTCACATCAAACCCTTTTCGAAAGAACCTTGACCGTAAATAATAAAGCACAAAAGAGACAACAAGCTTTCATTCAAATGATTTTTCACTGTCACATTTCCAATTTTTTTTAACCTTTGCAGAGTTGAGTACAAAATGAATGTTACTTGCCAGACAAACAGGCAAACTTTAAATAGATGCGACTTCAGTAAACACTGTGAGACACACAACAGAGATCACAGATCTACTTATGGTGTTTGATTCCTTCTCTGTCTTTGTTGAACCCGTAAGTTACCAGGTTTCAGTGTTGTATGTAACACCACCTAGGCGAAATATTACAAGTACAGCTCACTTTGATTTTGGCTCGACGGGCGAAAGATTCACACTGTCGAAATCCATTACACGTCGCTTTTAAGATTCCAGATCTTTATGTTTCACCGTCTGTCTTGACGTTCCATTCTTGAGCTCCATATGGGTATATTTTCTTTAAACATGTACTAAAATGCCATTCGCGTTACAATGGCTTTCGACGCAATTACAGGTTAATTGTGCAGGGCAAGCTATGCATTACCCCAGCCCCCTCAAACCTAACAAAATACGCACAGAAGACTCTATGCACAAAGACACCACTTAGTAGGGGAGTGACAGACAAGACTTTTCCCGACAAAAAATAAGAAAACCCATGAAATGAAACCGAAATTCCGACTGGGTTTGGCAACCCAGTAAAAAGCCATTGCTTTTTTCCTCTGACAATTGTAGTGAACTGCTGAAAATGATGTAGAGTGAGTTCTATTACCCTGTCGAGCTAAAATTTTAGAAGAACAGTGAATTCAAAGATTTGGTGCCGGACAGGTCAAACGAAACAGCCACGAAGGAATCGAAACTTAAGTCTACGAGCAAAAACGTAAAACAACAATGAAAGCAGTCATAGACATGCAAACGTTTCAAACTTATCTGACGCCAATAAACTGAGAGAGTGTAGACGTTTTTCACTTACGCATTTGTTTACTTGACTTTTGCGATGACTCGTTTTGTTTGTTTTGGTTTTGTTTTTACAAGCCATATAATAAACTGTATATTAACCTTGAATGTTTAGTTAATATGTGGTCAGTATACACGGCTTACACTGTAGTTACTGTTAGTGCTAAAGAACACTTTCAACAAAAAATAAAACACTGGCTTATTTTGAATTCACACTCAGGTTCATGTTTCTGCGGTACCCGACCACTGTAGAGCATACGCTCTGAGTGATCCTGAGAACCCAAACTATTCTGTGACTTGTGACCATGCCCACTGTGACAGCTGTGACAGCTGTGTCTGCTGCTTGCTTGTCTCCTCTGTGGTGAGAGAGAGATTGAGGAAGGCTTAGTGATGGCTAAATGCTCGGACAATGAAAAAGAAGAACTGGCGTTTGATATTTCCCAGGCCAAACAGAGTGTTGAATGCTGGAAAGCCCATTTATTGCGGTCTGTAAATCAGGATGAATGCAGACTTGAGCAGCCTCAGCGCCTCGTCCATTCTTTTAATACTTAACTGGATAATGAAATAGCTTCCACGTAAGTACCGGGAAAGCCAGTCTGGTTTGGTAAAAGAAGTATATTGTGGCATATAGCAGTGGCAACTAAATGCAACAGCGGTGAAATGGAGATGATGACATTCGTTCATGTGTTAGAGAGTGCTACAGCTCAAGACAGTAGCTTGGTGTTAGCTCAAGACTATTACATCACAAATGCAGACCATTTATATTCTAAACGACAATGCTGAATGTTATCACTGAATGTTATCACTTGCTCCTCAGATTGGCAAACGTCATGGCCTTCAGATCTCTTGGATTGACTTTTCTGAATCACAGCGAGGGAAGGGTGCTTGCAATCGTAAGGCAGCCTCTATAAAGTCGCACATGGCACAATATCTGAATTCTGGACACGACATTGAGACCGCTGCACAGATGAAGGAAGCTATCGAGTCTTCCAGGGCTGTGCACGGCGTCAGTATGAAATTGTGCAGTCCTCCCAATGTCCCATCTAACAAGAGTTTCAAGTGAGAAAGTGAGCTTTGTCAGCAACCTTTAATACAGCCAGGAAGGTATAAGAACATGGAGAGCCTACGACATTGGCCCTGGGAAGAGGTTCAATGTCCCTGAACAATTGGAACTGCCTACAATGGAGATCAGACCCTCGACCAGCGAGACTATCACAAGTTTTGTTCCAGTAAGACCCAGACGAACAGGTGGCCGAACCCCTGTAACTGAGGTAGAAGGCAACGCAGATTGTGTAGATGAGTCATCAGATGAGTCAAGCATTGATAATGAAGCTGCTAACAAGTGTCGATTATTTACATGCCCAGAAGAGGGATGTGTCAAGACATTTACACAGCATTCGTCACTTGTTAAACACTTGGACTGCGGAAAGCACAAGCTTGCTCTAGAGCATGAAACGCTCTATGACAAGGCCATGAGCCAAATGGTCCTGGAAAGAAGTAGACAATCACTAGCAACTGTGCGCACAACTCTTCCGATGCAATGGGCAATGAAATCGTCACAGTCCCGTCGCACAAAGTTGACTGAAAACCAAAAGCAGTACCTCAATGCCAAGTTTCAAATTGGAGAGAGGACAGGAAAGAAAGCCAACCCGACTGAAGTCTTTAAAGCCATTAGGCCTGCAAAAGATAGCAACGGGGAGAGACTATTTAGCTATGGAGATTTTCTCAAGCCAGCAAATTAGCAGTTACTTGTCTCGTCTTGCTAAGCGAAGTGTTGAGGTAGATCAGCATAATAGTGAGGACAAGGCTCCAGGAGAAGGCTTTCAGAGTGTACTTAGTGAAAGGTTTTGTCTGAAGTCAGCATTCAGCATTCACATCCAATCATTTATGACTCCTACAACATCTGTGAGTTAGTGTTGAACCCCAAGCTTGGCTCCTTTTCTGTATCAGTCTTACGGGATATCTGTGAATCCTTTGGTCTGGACATGTTGGAAATTACAGTTATAAGAAAAAAGCCATTTGTGTGGCCTTGCTCTCAAACCTGGTTTAAGGTTGTAGCTGTAGCAAGCGCTCATAACAGTATTAGTAGAGCTGATATATGCTTGAATTGCTCACTTTCTGTTAAAAGCACCAAAATTGGCACAAATATGGTATTTAATGAGCAGATCAAAATGAGATATGGAGACACAGGCGCAAGTTGTATGTAAGGAATGTTTATCCATAAATTAAAAATGGACACCACTTTGAACCCGGAAGTTAATTCCATTTTAACTAGGGAGCTCTAAAAAACAAGTAAAATGGACAAAAAACAGCCTAAAGAGCAATAAATGCTAAAGTTGATCGTTCTCTGGAAAGAAAAAAAACTTATAAGCAAACGAAATAAAGAAAAAACTCAAAATGGCCGTTATTATACCGGAAGTAAGAAATAAAAGAAATAAAAGCCAAATTTAAATCCCCTTAATGGTATAAAAACAGCTGGGACGAACAGAAACATGCTTAAGGATACATAATTTGATTATTTGTTTTCCAAGTAGTGATACAGAAAAAACATAAAACGCGAAAGTATAACCTACCCATTCTTGACCGGAAATGGAAAAACTAAACATTCATTATGACGACTAAAGAAACGAAATTCAGTTTCAGTGGAGTTTCTTTTTACTCTTTCTCGTTACTACACTTTCAGATGTTTGTTGCATAAATGTTTGTTTAAAGTGTATGCTGGTGCGACATCTGTTATGTTCATGTAACAATAAAGTATGAACAAATGTTTTGGAAAGTAGAGGTGATTCACTGGTTTTCGCATTCCTCTTGATATGCACACAAAGCTGTACAGCGCAGGCTAACTCTGCGACAACCACATCCTCCACAACATCCCTTTTTGCAGCCACATTTCACTAGCTCTTGGCACGACTTGGTTATTCCCGGTAGTGTTGTCCATAGTGGCCTCCACTCTCCACTGTGAGTTATCCAGCCCCAATGTCGTGGACTTGGAACAAGAGGACTTGCGATGAGTGCTTGTCCCCAGATGTGGCCAGCCTGATAGACTGTGCGCTTAACGTGCTGAAGTAAAGCATCGCGTGTCGGTGGGATGGAGTCAACCCTACAGGACTTCCAAGTAAATAGTTGCTTTTGGGCTTCGTCAACAGTCAAGCAGCTACTCATTCTATCATACAACAGAACGACATGTCGCTCAAGGACTTGCATCCAGTCATCATGTATCGATGTTGGGGAGCTGGACAAGGCGATGAAAATAGGTGTCATCTGAGGGAAACTGTTCCAGGTTTCGAGTGCTGTCTTCTTGGACTTTCCAAAGAAGCAGGACACAGTGTCACATCCACTGAACACGTGGAAGGCTGGCAAATCAAGTGCATTGTTCTCACCAAGGGGACTGGCAATCTCATGAGCTGGAACGTAGCACAGATTGGTACCAGTGCCAAATGCTACCCATAGTTGGATGCTCTCTTGTGTTTGCTCCTGCAGCTTCGGCACCAGAGCGACAGCCAGTACGAGAACGTCAGTGTCAACGGAACGGACAACGATTCTGACAAAGCCTGACTTGACTGCATCTGCTACATAGAGAAACATCCCTGGATCAGCTTCTTCCTGTGTGCATGGTGCCAGTCGGGAGACATCTTCGAGAGGGAGAGTGCTGAGAATGCCTTGGCCATGGGATGAGACTACCTGCTTCTCACCGGAGTAGATAGACGTGGCACACTGCGCAAGGAGCCTGAATAATTCTTGCTTGTTGCGCCCATCTTGCAAGAATTCCTTCCAGTTTCTTGGAAGCTCGTTTCCAGGTGCAACTCGTTGCCGCACACCCTGTCCATGTTTGTGGACATAAGTGTTGAATTGGACTAAGTGTGCAATCTTGAGAGCTGCCTGACCCTTCGAAACACTCTCTGCTTGGTCGTTGATGTTTTGTCCAAGTAAAATCATTTTCAGAAAAGAAATCAAGGACTGGGGAACGGACATAACCTGACAGTTCTCATCAAACGATCTGTTAAACGAGTGTTTATTGCCTAGTATGTCTTTCCGAATTATTGGCGCTGCCTTTGCTAAGTGCATTCCTTCGTTGTCCAGATCTTCTTCATGTCTCTTTTGAAGCACGTTACCTACGTCCTCACGAAATACCAAGTAAACATCACGCCCCTTGTTGAAATATTCCAGGCTAGGTACTTGGTGAACAATCCGTTCTTTAAGATGATTAGTGTTTGCAGTCGTCTTCACACCGAGCTGTTCCAGGACAGACGCGTAAATCTTGGCAAGGTCTGCTAACCTGAAGGTGGGAAGTTCGGCTCCAGTCTTTCGAGATTCTTCAATAAACGTTACTACTTCTGCCATGGCAATCCCTTCTAGCCGTTGAGGCTTCTCCTCCTCTGGGATGTTTTCTTGTCTTGCGTACTCAGCTCTTCTATAAAGCATTGTTAAGCACATTCCATGTTAACGTGCCTCTAGTGTGATAAGATCTCCCCCACCAAGTTTAGCTAAAAGCTTCTCATCATTAAGTAAAGTAGCGCATTCTTGAACTCGAGCATCCAATTCCATAGTTGATACTTCGAAAAACGGCCCTTACTCAGATTCGCATATAAAACAAGATGCCGGGGAATCTTTCGTGTAAGAAGCAGCATTTGATCGGATAAACTTCCCACCTGCTCCAAGATGTTCTTGGGCTTCAGATCGTCTTTTCTGAGCTCGTTTTAGTTGGGCGGAATTGAACCTATCGTAACAGGTTTTGTGAAAACTAGCTTAGTGTCTGGACAAAGTGGCGAGGATGCCATCACCTTCATCTAAACGAGACAGACTTATGTCGGGTAGGCAATCTATTTTGGCAAACTGTTTTAAATGTTCTCCGAGTGTCTTATAACAGGCTTCTTTATCCTGCTGTTTGGATTGTGCAGGGCATCGCAGCTTTTCCTTAATCGATTGCTGGCAGATAACAGACAATTTCCAATCCGTTTTGTCAGCATTGCCTGGGTTATCCATCTGAGCTGTCAACATGAAATTAACAAGCGTATAAATTTTCTTTAGCTTTGAAAGAACAGTAAAAAGGAAAGAACGACTTGCATGAGGAACCAGTGAAATTGGAAAATTGTAACATCACAGTCGTGGGTCATGTTTAAGCGCACAATAATTATAATAACAATCTCATACCAAGACTGCGTACTTGTTCTTGGAGGAAGGTCGTTTTATGACTTCACATAACAGTGTTGTACTTACATTTGCCAATTGTTTGTTTCGTGTAACACAGAGCCGTTCTTTTATCTTTTTGCATCCTTGGATTAATTGCAATTAAAACGAGATGCTTCCGTGAAGCATACACTGGGTTGCCTATGGTACGTGTTACAGAAAATCAGAAGGCACTGAATTGTGTGGCATTGAAATACAGCATTCCAGTCTCTGAAGAATAACAAATAAAAGAGAAGCGAGAAACATTGGCTTCTGGGCTGACATGTTGATAATTTTCAAGTTCCCTCACAACTTCTTTTCGCCACAAGTGTGCCCTCTGAGCATCTGACAGCTTTGTAATACTAAAGTTCACTGAAGTTAAGCCCTGCCGGGCGGGGTTAGTGTCAGGATGGGAGACCTAAACAATAAACCCCTCATTAAACAGAAGCATCTGACCGACGGTCGATCAAGAATAAACATGAAAACAACATTAATTTTGAACCGTGAATCAGTAGAATATAAAAAGTTACGATCAGCGACAAACATTTTGGGAGATTTTTGCTACGTTCAAATAAATCGCAAAATCGAAAGTGACATGGCCGGAATTCAGTGGGCGCCGTGATTAAGTTACCCCGACATGTTTACTCGCCAAACAGTGAAGCATCTGTGTGAAATGATGGCAAGATACCGGGTTTTTGTAAGTTTCTTTTTCTGTCAAGTGTTATAAAGTTTGACAATGAAATGAGCGAAGTCAAAACAAAGATCACAATCGCCCAACTCTTATTTATGCAAAGTCAAAATTTACTCTCCAAGACGCGTTCGACGTTATTTATCACCAGGTAATTTCATCATTTTGGAAATAGCAGCTACTTTATTATTCATCTGCGCCACAATTTTTCACTGATTTTGGGGCTCATTTTGTTGAAACTCAAGCACGCTTCCAACAGGCCTGTGAACCCTTCCTGCTTACAGAGCAGTACTAAAAACACTTCTCCCATATCACATTTCAACCTTAAGCTCGGAAATTCAATACACATGATGTTATAATTCACAAAGGCAGAAAATACCACAGAATCCTTTTCCAGCGAACATATTTGCTCTTACAGGCGAAAACCTCTTCCTATTTCATTGCGTGCGTGAAGGCAAGAAACTCAATCGTGTCAAATTACCATGTACTTCAGGTAAATACAGCTCACTTTGATTTCGGCTCGACGGGCAATAGATTGTGGTCGAAGTCCATTACTCGTCGCTTTTAAGATTCCACCGCCTGTATATCCAATTGACTTGCCATTATTGAGCTTCATAAGGGTATGTTTTGTCCAAAGATCCACTAAAACGTCATTTGTGTTACATGACTTTCGACGCCATTGAAATCTACGCATTTCCCACTACCCTCGCGATCCTAAGAAAATACGCACAGAAGACTCTATGCACAAAGCCACCACTTAGCAGGGGAGTGACAGGCAAGACTTTTACCGACACGGAAAAAAATAAAAAAAACGACGAAATAAACGCAGATTCCTACTGGGTTTGCCATACTGGCAACCCAGTAATAAAGTTCTGTTACGATAAAGCGAAGAACTCATTTCTCCTTTTCGAATACTTACTGTTCATGCAGAGACGCAATATTGATCTTTCTCCAGGCAAGCGTGTCTTTTGTGCATTCATCATTGAGTGTAAACATGAAAAAGGACTTAAATGTTGTAAAAGCAAAACCTTTCCTAGCGTTCTTCAGGTTAAAAAACTAAGCACAGTCACCCAAAACAAAATGGCGAAACTGATATGCAAATTAGTTTGACCGCGAAGCATTGTGGGTATATCACATTTTTCCAAATAGCTAGCCATTAAAGGGATTTCCCGTCTTCAAAATATCACATTTTTTAGAACCATGGAGACAGAACTGATCAATGCTTCGTTTTATGAATTTTAGTATTAACATCAAGGCTTTGAACGGCCACTTCAGGTTCAATCGACATTCACTTCCGGTTTCTTTGTAGAAGCCCTATTTTGCATATTAACTACTTTTTTGTGGTGAAATTAGAGTTACTAACATACAATTGTCATGTCGGCCCATCTGACACCTGTTTATAGCATGTATAATGTACATACACTGTTGTGCATTTTCACTTTTGGTCAAAATGGCGGCCATTTGAAAATTGCCCTTAAGTGCACTAAAACGAGAAAATAGGCGATGTCTCCATATCACAAATTGTTAGTCATGGTGAATACTTGAACTACTGAAAAATTGGTACTTTTAACAGAAAGTGAGCAATTCGCCTAAAAATCTGCACATATCTGCTTCCCTATATACCATTACGGCACATGTTCTTACTGCCTGGCAGCTTGAATTTATCCTATCTGGTCACCAAAACGATTCTCATCATTTATCGGCACCGGAAACACCGAATCATTTGAATGAAATTAACCTTACAATGATGAATACTAATAGGTAGCCTTTGAACATTTTCAAGTTTTCGAATTTCTGCTGCTAATTTTCGATTTTCTTTGATCCTTTGAGACATCAATAAATGGTTGATCCTTGGAGACATCTTAATTTGCAAGGCCGAAACGTATCTTTTCTTTAACACATACTTTTGTGTGTATTATCTGAGTAAGTCATTACAAAGATTTTTTTTACGAATCGTTTATAGAGGGCACGTAAGGCGATTTAGAGACAAAGTGGTGTAGAGAAACCCACTTGTGAGCTAATTTATCACAGGAAAACAAAATAAACAAGCCAACCTCGGACCCCGAGGCCGCAGGCCTAGGGCAGCATTTTCAAGACCTCTGTAACAGTTTTTCGCTGTACGGACTTCCCGGCGGGCAAATAACACCTATGTCTACCTAGCATGCAAACATATGTGACCCTCCAAGGGAGTTCGTGGAATAAGATGAACGAACGCACACGGCACACTTGCACGACAGAACAAAAGAACTTGCTCTTAACATGATAGCTGCATGCAAACTTCCTGCCTCATTAACATGACCAACAATGAATGCCTTGTCGATTCAGGGAAAAGGAAGAAGAGAGATAAGTTTCATGAGAAACTATCACTAAAAAATTAAAAAAAAAAACAAAATTACCAAAATTAGCACAAGAATCAAATAAGCTCAAAATAAAAACGTGTTGCAATGGTGGTTTGGTGTGTTTACATCAGAAAAACATCTATTATTTCTAATATCCCTGACCAGGGCGTCCATACAAGTATTTTTCTTTTGAGTGCTCAACGATATTCTTGCACATATAAATTATGGTAGAAGATGCTTCAAATTCCCAGATAACAACAAAGGGGCGCAATGTAAAGTGGGTGGGCCAGTCTCTTTAAGGTCCCTAATAAGATCAGCTTCCCTTTTTCAATCGTGACATAAACATTCGAGTCTTATTTGATCTGGCTGTAACTTGGAATGAACTGACTATTTTGAGAACGATCTGATCATGGAACGAAGTGACCAGATTCCATTGCGTCAGTATAACAGTTAGACAAAATGGATGCATATTCAAATCAAAGTGCCACTGTCGTTACTCGTGCATATGAAGGTTACCGCGATTGTTTAAAATTGGCAGGCTGAAGTTTTTTTTATGGATTATTTAGTGTCCTCTAACAGCTGGATAATTGTGTAACAGCTCTCATATGCAACTAGGTAGCCAAAATAATGCATGTATGTGAGGCGATCCCCGATTCAACCCTGTACAATAAGTCTACCATTTCTCCAATAGGCATAAGATTACTCTTTAACCCATCCTCTATAAAGAGCTGAACCATGTGTTCAAAGCTCGTCGCAGTAGAGCAGATCCATTTAGTATTATTAACACTTTCTGTGCCAGTTATACATTCCTCCAACAAACCTTGCAAATATTCATCACTATATTTGATGCTGTTACACTTAGAGACAGATAATCTGAACCATAACTGATCACATCAAGTGTAGCAGTAGTTCCCTGTCTGCTTATAGGACTGATAATAGTTACTGTTGCCCACCTCTCAATGGATTCATTTATATGTATTGTAACATTTAATGCATCGGAAACTGCTTGCACAATAAGTGCATCACAATTGCTCTGTAATGGGTCCAATAAATTTTTGACGGTGGTTTCTGATGTATTCAACTCCAGCAGCATGCACGTTCATGTGATAGGAAGGATCATTCGATTTTGTTGAACACTTAGTAACAGATTTATCTCGAATACACAATTATAGGACTGACAAGTCTTTTTTGTGTTTAGCACTCCTGCTGGTAATAAGATAAAAATTACGATTAGAATCTCCTACTCTCGAAGATTTGTTGCATCTTGCAGTCTAGGTTTAGACAATCTTACTGCAATATAATATTATTTTCCAAAAGCAAGAGATAAACACTTTCTCAACTCAGACGAGCTCGGTACGTTCTCCTTTAAATAATGCACCATACAATTTCTAATTACCTTGTCTTTATGAAGTAAGTAAGTATAAAAGCCACAAACAGCAATGGTGGCGTTCTACCTAGCAAACAGGAAGTCACAGCTGTCTAAGCTGTGTTGTGATTATCCATCCTAATTGGCTAATTAGATCGAACTTCCAGTTACGCAGGAGTGACAAATTTGCATAAAGATCCTCACCAAAACTCGTGGATATATCCACGAGTAAAAAGGTTTACAATGGTGTGGATGTAAAGTAAAGTAAAGTAAATGATGATGGATGTGCCGTATTTCCTTGTAATTTACTAACTTGTGTTTTTAAATTACAGAAAAAAACTATTAGAAAATAAAAACCGTAAATCTATTTAGATCACACGTTTCAACCACTGGATGTATAAATAATTTTTTTCAAAATAAAGTGTTCTTCTCTTTTCTCTACATTTAGTGTTAATGCGACTACCAATTTGATTCCACTTTTCACCAAAAATAGGTGAGTCAAACTTGTTTTTAAGAGCTGAGAAAAGAAAGGAAAGTTTTGAGCTATTCAAACCCTTGCGATTCAGATGTATTACACCTTGCCATCTCATCATCGCTGAAGAGAACGTCCATACAGGCAAGGGCCACAGTGGACACATCTTTCGCCAGGTCAACGATAACTGCAACGTTTCGCCGCTGCTCATTGGTCGGACAATGACTGCGTTGAGGGATGTAAGGGAACATTCCAGTCAATACTCAGCAAGGGTTGTCTTGTTGGCGCCAAGAGGGGAAGACAAACAGGTGATAGTTCTTTGTGGTTCTGATTATGTGTGGGCTGGACGGGAGACTCAATAGGATTTGCGGATGCTGCATTCAGAGAAGGGTATCCAAGGAGTTGGTTACAGACGTTTTCTATTACAGCTGATAGTGCTGGGTCTGAGAGCTGATCATCAAACAACGCGGGTGAGGGGGAGATCTTCGGCTCATGCTGATGTATGTACTTTAGGGAAGTCAGCTGTTTCACCACTTCTGCGAGGTTCTGTATCTGCTGTTTGAGCTCACTGGTGAAAAAGTCACGCGTTTTAATGATATGCGTAAAAACAAAAGCTAAAAGTTCACACCTGAAATGATAAACATAAAACGCACACACATTTATTTGAACCTTCCGACTTAATAAATGGTCAGAGTTCAGACTTCGTAGTTCAAGTGAAAGCGAATGGCAAAAAAACTCCCACCGAAAGTCATATTCAAAGGTGTTCGACAGCTGAATATCAACACTCCACCAAGGATGCAAATTTCAGTGTTCAAGAAAGCCTGGATGAACGAAGAAGGTATGTTTTATCTTTACACTGTTTGTTCAGAGAAGAAACTCTTCATGCGAACGACAAACACGATTCTCGGAATTCAAAACAAGGTTCAAATGATTGTACTGTTGTCATGGGTATCATGTTACTGAGCACGTGCTGTAAAGGACGTATGCAAATTTCCGTTTGTTTGCACCTTCCAACCAAGAGGTGTTACTTCAAAAAGTGGCACCTTCTTTGTGGAAGCATCGCCCTTTCAATAACACTAACTGAAGCTTAAGCCTGACTTTCCTTTTTTTTTTTTTCGTTATTAAGAAATTAACACGACCATTCTTTGGGTTACAAGTGCGCTATTTAAGCATCTGTCAGAAAGGAGTTAAAATTCACATCTTGGATCTACATACTTTTACACGAAATGCCGCCACGAAAGCTTTTCAACAACAAATTAACTGATGAAAGTCTTTTCCTCAAGTTCCAGAATTTAACTGTCTCGATAAACAGTTAAATAAATGAGCTGCAATATGGGGGATCCAAATCCGCTAGCGGATTTGAACCGAGGGGGGCCAAATCTCGAAATCTTTGATTATCGAGGATCGCGTTCCAAGTCCATAATTGACCGGTACTGCAAATTCATGCACAATTTCTGCACCGCTTTTCAGTTCCACACAAGTCTCAGAAATACAATCTCAAAGCCTGTCTCAGAGGTGATCAAGGGAATAAACTCAAGCGATGAAGGAAGAATAGGTAACCACGCTCTTCGAGAAAATAAGTTTTGCAATGCAAGAAAAGACATATAAATGCAGTTAATATAATAATATATATAAATTTATATAGGGCTTAAACTATAGAATATTCTAAAGCGCTTTACAATGAAAAAAGACAAATAAATAATAAATACTATTTACAAAATATATAAATGTAATGCTTACGAACTAAAGTAAACTGATTCATAAGATGTGGATATAAAAACATCAGAAAATATGTACATATAGATACAAAATTATAAATATATAAAAAAAAATCTAAATGCATAAAAGAAAAGAAAATATATATATGTAAACTGATGAAAAAAGTTGAAGACAATTGTGCAATTAGTAGTCAATAGTA
>JALIRR010009389.1:7500-16159 GCA_023091755.1 Montipora sp. Colony 1 RG-2022 | reverse complement strand
TACATGAAGTACATGTACTGATGGACTTAATTTATTAAACTACTGACGAGTTCCAATAACTAAAAATTCAGTTTTATCATCATTGAGTAACAGCCGTCCTTCAATAAACCAGTTCCTTATATCTTTAATGCAATCCTCGATTACTTTGCATAAGTGTAAACAAAAGAACTAACCTAAATGTATCCGGATACGTGTGGTCGCGGTCTCAATACAAGGTCACCGGTAGCCTCTCAGCCATTCATAGGCTTTGTCACTGAGATGGCCTATTTAGCATTACTCAATTTCACATATATTGTTTGCACTCTAGTATTCCACTGTTTTACCCACCTTGGCCAAAGGACCTCTCAAACTGCTGACTCCCGTAAACTTCTTTATAAAAAGGTTTAGCCCCCCTCTAGCCAATCTGAAATTGCCCTTACCCCGCATTGCCCTTACCCCGCTTCTTTTTTCCATCCCCCCATTCGACGTTTGGGGTCGTTCCCCAAACGACCTAATGTACAATAAAATGTAAGCTGTAATTCAACCTCAATTTGACTACTTTAACACACTTTGGGGTGACTGTGGAGTACAGGACAAGCATTCGTGTTTTGACATTTTCAAGTTATGATGTAGGCTCGATTACCAGCCGTTGGGAAGGGTCCCGATCTTCATTCCTCGTCGAGTATCTCTCGGCAAGGACCGAAGACCAGACGCGAGAAAGTGGCGTATATCGAGCCTCGTTATGATGCTCGTGTTGGAGCCTCTTGGCGGAAGACATTTTGCTCACTAGCAGCAAATTCACACAGAGAGAATGGTTTTTCAATGTCTTCACGGGCTGGCTCCCGATGTAGTGTGGTTGCAGTTGTTACACTTGATTTGTTAAACCGGGGGTTGTAAAGTGCAGGTTGCAGATTAAACGATATTAATATCAATTTTACAAAAGTGTAAGGGCCTCAACTGAACTTTTGCCCGTTTCATTTAAAATGCTACTGAAGGACAACATCAAACAAAAAAGAACATGAGTGAAGAAATGTCCCCTTGGTTATATGAGACCACGTGTGTTGGTCCGGAAAAGATCTTAACCAAACAGGTCGCTTGATATCACATTGGCATAGCCAGGTGCGCTTTTCAGTTGCTTGGACAAACAAACAACCACGCGGGAAAAGAAAATAACAACAAACAAATAGAACAATTACAATGATTTTAAAATAATTGGCTTCACCTCGTAATTCAAGTTCTTTATCTCTGATTCACTACTGTGACATTTTTCTCGGCTGGCCAGGGTTGGTATCGACTGGTACAAGGATCTGAAACAGGTTCCGAATATTTCAATTGTTAGTTGTAGCTACCTTACGACAAATCAAATAACGTTTGGATGTAATTTATGGTGTAGACGTCGAGAGCGTCACAAAACATTAGATTAATCTCTTTCCGTCATAAGTCCGAACTCTTCAACAGGGAACCCCTCAGGGGCGAAATCAACATCTTGGTCCACTGACAAAATATGTCCCCTTACAGGAAGTACTGAATCTAAAATATCTTCATGCTGCATCAAGAAAATATTACATATACTAATTTGAGTAACTGTTGAATGCCGAATGGTTGTATATTTGTTGGAAATTTCTATTCGGATCCGTATTTTCCTAGAATAGTTTTAGCTGTTCTTGGAAAGTCTCTTCTTCATCCAACTATTTAAGAAGAGTAATACCGTCGAGTAAGACTTTTATTCACGCTCTTGCTCGGGGGCCACCGTCTTCAAGCGCTTTCCTCCGCCATTTCAGTCAAATAAGTACTAAGTCATCAAGAACCCCTTGGCCCTTGGCAAAGAAATTTAATTTGAAGAACATATTTAGACTGTTTACGACCTGTTCAATTGGGTAATAGCGTGGTGTCTCTGATTCAAATTAAAACCCTATGCAAGTAAATAAATTTATGGAGTGATAAATTTCTTGATGCGCACAGGGTAGAAGACATAGTCAACAAAACAGTGTACATTTTCAAGTATCATGTTTCGGTTAAGCGGGAATTGCACTGTATTGTCATGCAAACGTTTTCGTTTGTTTTCCTTGAGATCACGCGAGTGAAAACCAGGAATTGTTTTGTCTCCGTTTGCTCATAAATTTGCTATCAAAGCGGAAAATATCCACGGTCAATGTTATGTGCAGACTGCAGAGCAGGGCGCAGTTGTTCCAAGCCCGATAAAGCTAATCCTGGATTAATGGAAGCTGGAATTGCGGTTTATTTGATGAAGAACAGAAAAAGTGCTCATTATTTTTTGGTCAAGATTCAGTAAAAAAAAACTCCTGTTTTCCTTCATCTTAAAATTCAGTTTCAGTTTTCAGTTTTATTATGCATTTTGTATAAGAATGTCACAAAGCTATGCAATGCTCGCAGTTAGCAAACGCTTGTCGAGGCGTGCAGTGCTTACAAATATATTACAGATAAACATTCATTTACAAGGGCAAAGATTTGAGTTCATTTATAGGTTAAAAATATATAACTACACATTCATATAAATAATAAATTGGTTTTAGAATACAATTGGTGCAGTGGAGGACAGCTTAACACTTGTACAGTGTAACATAAATAAACATGAAAAAAGATTTTTTTTGAATATCTATTCTCGAACGTTGAAGAAAATAACCTCCCCTTAGCGATGATCTCGTCTCGTAAGGATGAATAATAATAATAATAATAATAATAATAATAATAATAATAATAATAATAATAAAACAAAGTGCAAACAAAGTGGAAGTTTGAAATAAGCACAATAATAATAATAATAATAATAATAATAATAATAATAATAATAGTAATATCATATGTAACCAGGGTAAACCCGTTAGCAGAAGCTGTTATCAATAGGTGCCCTGGGAAACAAAAAATAGCAAAATAATAGTAAAAGCCCTAAAGAATTACAATATACATAATAAGATAAAAACTATAGGTAAATATACATAAAAGAAATCTAAACTACAATTAAAAGTTAGTTACAAAGAAAACCCTCAAGCGTCGTTTTAAACATTCAGTAGGGATTCTAGTTATTTCAGGTTTGGTGGTAAATTATTGAAAGCTTGTGCCCTAGAATAAAAGAACCCTTTCTTAGCAGATTCGGTGTGAACATTTGGAACTAAAAGGTCAAGACCATTACGCCTAGTAAAGTAATTATGTGATGACTTGACAAAATAATCTTTGAACACATCTGGAGCATTGTTATGGACACATTTAAAAACAAAAGTTAAAATATGCCTCGTAGAACGTGCCTTAAGGGACATCCAACTTAATTGTCGCAACAGCCGCATCGTGACTAAGGCAACTTTCTCTTAAAACAATTCTAGCAGTTCTTGTATGTAGCCGTTCTAATGTATATATTAAATCTGTGGCTATGATGATGCACGATGTATCAAACAACTTGACACCTCCTAATATATTAAACCTATCATTGCGATTTTGTTTGGAATCATTTAGCTCCTTGTAGATATATCTAGAAGGAGCTAAATCGCAATAATAGGTTTAATATATTAGGAGGTGTCAGGTTGTTTGATACATCGTGCATCATCATAGCCACAGATTTAAAATAGAGCATATCTAGAGGAAGAAGACGAGAAGAAATGAAGAAAGGTATTGCATGAGATTTGTAATGACCAAAATACATAAGGCGAAGAGCTCGTTTTTGAAGGATTAAAATAATTTTAGTTCTATGAATTTTTGCAGCATCACCCCACGCTACTATACCATACAATAAGTATGGTTGAAAATGAGTGACCAGTATAGATATGGTGCAGCGTACTCAGCGGTACAAAATGACTTATCTTAGAAATAATACCGATTGATTTACTTATTTTTGATGCAATATGAGCAGGTAACTCAATAAAATATTTTCATCGATAAGCACGCCTATAAGTATTTGATGAACTTCTTACATTCCAAAGAGGATTTTTTGGTAGGAAGCTTTAGCAACGATAACGGCGACGGCAACGAGAACGTCACAAATTTGCATATTTGGTGGGCAAAATGATAGCGTTGCACGCTCTACACGTGCATCTTTTCATTTCTGTCGATTTCTTTGCCGTCGTCAGCAAAATAACAAGGTAAAATGACCAAATTTGAGGTTTTTGGGAAAACGTCGGTGCTTGAGGATAAATTCTCATTTTCTCTCCTAAACTGAGCGCCGTTCATACCCGCTTCGTTCTTGAGGGTTTGCCACACCTTTGTCACGTTAAATTGTTTGGAATAGTTGCGAAGCGATTCACATTTAACGACGACGTTCTTGTTGCCGTTGCTGTTGTCGTTGCTAAAGCTCCCTATTGAATAGGCAACGAGGCGCATAGCGCCCAGTTGGCTATTACCACTCCTATCCAACGAGCGCGAATGGAATAATTGTGTCATTAAATTTTCATTAAATTCGTAACGCTTGGACACATAGAAGCTTTTAAAGCCAACCAGTTTCTAGCTCGGCAACACTTGAGGCAATCAGTTCGTATTAGGTCATACGGTATATGAGCTGATAACCGAGATTTATATTAGTTGCTGACCCTGCCTGTAATTCAGTCTTTAAAACTGATTTGACTTGATCTGATTATTCCACGAGGATGCGTTGGGTATGAGATGATAGATAGCCAACGAAGCGCATAGCGCCGAGTTGGCAATAATCATATGGATCCAACAAGCACAAGTGGAATGATTGTTTATTTAAAGCGCTCACAAATTATGGATAAATCTTCCTAACTATATTTTGTAAGAACAAGAAAACTGATACGAGCATTCAATGACATTTGTAGAGCATGGTATAATAGCCCATATACCATGATGTCTAAGCCAATCAAAACACAAGAATTGCATTATTCAATAATCTAGTTTTATTGTTAATAAGGTTTTGAACAACTGACCATGGGGTGAAGTGCATACTGCGTTTTACAAGCCGAACAGTTTCCTAAAACGTAGGGGCCTTACTCCATGGAGTACCCCTATAGAGTACCTGGAGTACCTTAAATATGGTCACATTAAATACTTTATCAACATGGTGAGTCATTTTAGATGTACATGTACAGACCTTTATTTTCTTTCCAGCTTTTCAGCTCTCCAATTGTTACAGTTTGATGCAGTTCACCGCCACCATTTTTGAAATTTAAGGTAACTTCGTGATGTTTGGGGATATATTTTGTCCTGGGGCATAGTAGCTGTAGTACCAAGATTCATACGATTGAAGCCAGCCAGGGACCGGCAACCATGACGTAAGCGTTAGAAACTGAATGATTTTGGATTTTTAAAAAAAAATGAAAGTTCAATCATTGGGTTTTGTGGAGAATTGATAAAAAAAGTACCTTTATCAAGTAGATTTGGTAATCCACACAGGACAACTAGAGTTTTCGCTGTGTATAATGATAATAGTTTATTAGAAACCAAAATTGCAGCCGTACTGTGAGACTGATTTACATTGGTAAGAACTATTAAATATTATATACATATGTAACAATCTGGTAACTATATTACGCAAACTTAAAAAAAAAACGTCCTAAAATTCAAAAAGAGGAACACCTCATACAGCTGTAGGTTGTTAGATGAGATAATAAGTGATTTTTAGTTTTACAATGTATAACGTGGTTCAATAAAAAAAGTATTTTGTAATTCTTTAAACAGTATCAAGTTGAAAGTTCGGAAGGTTTAATTTGTGTCTAGCTTGGATTCTTGATGATACCAGCAAAGAGTTCCTCACATAACACTTGTCTGCAGTGTGCGACAGATCTTATATTGGAGGATGCCTTGCATATTCAGTAAGCAAAAATAATAGCTTTGCCGTCGTCTGCAAATCAACAATGTGAAATAGCCAAAAGTGAGGATTTATGACGAACGTCAGCACTTGAGGATAAATATTCAATTTCTCCCCTGAATTAAGCGCCGTTCCGCCAAGTGTCATTTTTGAGGAACTACCACACCCTTCCCATATTAAAAAGGTTGAAATAGTCAGGAAGTGATTACAATAAAGTGAATATTTGTATTTTGAGGTGATGTTCTCGTTGCCGTCGCCGCCGTCGTACGTTGATTAATCTCCCTATTATGATATGTCTGGGGAATGGATAATTAACAATTATTCTACTCTGGCGCGCTGGATAAGATCTATGGAAAAAGGTTTGCCCAGCTCTGACTCTTGATTCTGACCGCCAGAAATCAGGCATAGTGTACAAAATTAGGTGCACACAGTGTAATTTTGTGTACTATGGCCAAACAGAAAAATCATTAAAGACCCGAACTGCGGAACACAAAAAAGCAGTGGCAGCTTTTTACCAAAACTCCAAAGTTGCAATCCATGTCCACCATTTCAGCCACAACATGAACTTTGAAAATGTCAAGGTCGTTGGTTTCGAAGTCAATTACCACGAACGACGTTTCATCGAAGCCTAGCACTCTACTTTGGACCCGAACGCAAGGAACGATCACATCGTACTTCCAGAAGCCTACAAAGGCATCGCGTGAGCATGAATTACATGGTCACGTGCGCAAGCTTCGCGCTACGTTACTTTAAATAGCGCATGATAACGAACTTCGCTTTCATATCACTGATGAAGGCTTAAGAATTGGAAAAAAATATCAAGAGTCGGAGGCAAAGCTTTTTCCATAGAACTTATGACATTTCCTGACTACACTTTTTCCATTGCTGGATAAGGAGTGATAGATAGATAACCAACAAGGCGCGTGGCGCCGAGTTGGCTATAATCACTTCATATCCAGCAAGCCCGAGTAGAATAATTGTTGTATTAAAAACTCCATGGTGTTCCCGGGGGTAGTATTATCACTTAAATCATCGACTTTTGCCTCGGTCTATTCCAGTCCAAAACTGTTGTCGGCCATTTTTTCTTAGAGCTGCAAAAACAGTTTCAGCTCGCCTTATTGCTGACGCGTTCCTTGGCCATGTTAGGTAATAAGAACAGTACATCAACTGATAGCCTGTGTCCGGCGAGTCAATGGAAATGCTGGAAATCTGATATCCGTAGTTCAGACATTAGACATTATGCTCGTTTTTGGATTCGTTGAATGTCGCCACTAAGATATGATGGAAAAAAAGGACGTGATGCGTATTGCACAATCACGACAGTACGAATGCACGTACAATAAAATCTGACCATATCAAAAGTCGAAACCTTTGCTCGTTTAAGCTGCCCCAAAAAATACATGACAGTTCCATTTCAAGTCACTGGAGATAATTATACCTATGGTTTTTACTTGGCGAACCAGTTCAAGTTCGTTGCTATTTATCATGAGAGGACGTACAAAACACAGGTCACAGGCCATTGTTTTTCCAATACAGAAAGAATCCTAACTACATTTACCATGCAAACTTTAGGCCTAACAATTTTTTTCTAGGCCTAATTATTAGCCTAAGGTTACAATAGGTTTAATGAATGTTTAGGATTCTTTCTGTATTTGTAAAACAATGACTTGTGACTTTTGACTGAAGGACGGGAGCCCAATCAGAGAAACGCCATATAACTTGACTCTTTGTTGGCGGTTGGTTAAGAAGTCGATATTCCAGGCCACTACCCAGTCTGTTAAGTCAAGAGCTTGAAGCTTTTGAACCACAAGGTGATGATCATTTTAGTCAAGTGCCTTGCGATAATCAAGAAGTGCAATTCTAGCCAAGTTGCCATCACCGTTAGTAGGGTTGGAAAAAATGATGTCTCTTGCTGATTAAGGCATAAGTGGTAAAGGAGTTTGGAACAGTCTCGTAATGTTATGAGCCAACCCTTTGAAGAATAGATGGTTTCACAAATCTTTCAACAACTATTTCTTCGGCCATTTTGGAAAGAATGAGCGTTAACGATATACGAGGTCTTAAGTGTTTGTTTGCCTCCGTGACAGGTTTTTGTTTTGGGAAAGTTGTAATGGGGGGGGGGGGGGGGGGGGGGTAGAAGGGGAGGGGGCTAAGGACTTCCGGCTGCAGTAAATCCCTCTACACATACATGTACTTCAGACTTCAGCTACCACTGCCGAGAGTAGGACGTCGTACTCTCGTAGGTAAAAAGCCCTAGGCAACGAGGTTCTGCTAACAGGACTGGAAAAGTGGTTTCGATTCCGGAACTAATTTTCCGTCGGGTTCTAGGCTCATCTGTGGGTTTAGTTTACTGACTGGTTCTCTACTCGGCTCTGAGGCTATTTTTACCAAGTACTTCAATTTTCCCTTTATAAACTGAAGCTAACATTTAATTCCATTTCATCTGGTTCAAATAATTTAATACGCCATTCGCGAGTTCTTGTCTACCTCCTCTTCAAAGCAAGTCTAAGTGCGAAGTTCTCGTGATGGTAATTAGTTCTAATGGCATATGAAAAATACAATAATACAACTTAATTGTCACACGATGATGTTTAAAACTGGCTAGCTTATGGGGTCGTGCACAAATGAAATCAAATCAAATTAGTACATTTCAAATCATATTGGTTTTTGAGCAGAGCGGAAAACCGGAATACCCGGAGAAAAACCTATCGGTGCAGAGTAGAGAACCAACAAACCCAACCCACATATGACGCCGAGTCTGGAAATCGAACCCAGGCTACATTGGTGGGAAGCGAGTGCTCTCACCACTGCGCCGTCCCTACACCCACTCTCTAATATATGCTCTAATATATGGTTTCTAAGAAAGATACATTAGAGCACTCAGAATTACCTCACTGCCTATTCCTTCAT
>JALIRR010009389.1:0-2500 GCA_023091755.1 Montipora sp. Colony 1 RG-2022 | reverse complement strand
GCGCTGAACAACATTTGGGAGGTTAATTATTAATCTCGGATTAGCGTTAATCGGCTTTTGAACAACCGAGCCCTGGAACCTCATACATTACAGTAATTCTTTAATTATTTCTTTCCTATATATTAAATGCGGTTTTGGTTGTTCAGTTGCTTTTTGTGTTATTATTTATTTTGTTAACCTTTGATTTCTCTATCCTGGTTTAAAAGGCCTTGTAGTCTTTTACCGCACAACCATCATTATATGCATATAAAACAGGTGGTTTCAAGTTACGTGTTGTTTTATCAAGCAATGAAAACGGCTGCTTCCGGCCTTGCTCCGTCTGTAAAACATTTCCGCCAATCGGACATGACGAGAGGTCACCATGTGACCAGGTCCAGTCCACCGCGCTTTCGCGCGCTATCCGTTGCGATTTTTTAAATTTTCAAAGAAACAATAATCTAGCCTTGTTTCGGGAAAAAAAAGTGTTTTTGACGTGGTTCTACAGATTCGGCTGGTTCCGTGGGTTCCGGAGGTTTCGTGTTCCACGGTTGCACTCCTTTTAGTAACACTCGAAATTCGTCTCTGGTATGAAAACGTGAGTAAAAGCCGCAACATGTAACATTCCGGAACATGACAAATTATGATAATTATTCGGAAAAAAATAGAGACAGCTACTGGCCTGCAGTGCAGGAGTATTTTTGAGTAAACCGAGCGAACGTAAGCAGCCAAATCAGTTGTTTCTATCGTGGGGAGGGTGATCGAGGGGAGGAAAAAAACGGTGATTTCCAGCCCCATTGTTCATAAAAAGTAGGATGAGACTGTTGGACAGTCGTACACAACTAATGGTAGCGAGTGTATGTCTGTATTGTCTTTGAAGCAGCCATTAAAGATGGCATATGTTAGATAAGACGAGATAAAGTAAACTGCATCATAACTTCATACATAATTTTTAAAAACAACATTAGTTAACTTAATTGTTTATTTTAAAGAAATAAAGGGTGGCAATTTCTTGTTCATCGTCCTTAAATGATAGCTGTAGTCGGGGAATATAACCTTCCCTCCCGTTAACTTTTATACGCACATATTATGTATCAGGTTTAGTCTGCCCTTGGCCTTCATACGGGATAAAGCCCGGGGGTACTGCCATATATGGACTATATAGCTATGTGCCGCTGTGAAGGGTATGGTTTTCAAGCAGTTTACTCAGTCTAGGATAGATTATATAAATCATAGCCTTTCGGTCTAGAATAGGGTATCATTTTTCACGAAACTGACCAGTCGGTTGAAGATTTTATCAAGACTAAGGAAACCAAAAATTCCCACTCAAGAATAAAAAAAATAATCAAATCGGCAAAGTTTAAGTTTACGTAACTCAGCCTCAACAGTGTCAATAAATGGCTATCATGAAACACCTCTGGATATTATTAACTGTCAAGAATCGGAATTTAGACGGAAATCGATGGGAGTTTACTCTAGTATAGGGGAGCAAAATTTAGCTGAACTAGCTCGGGTATAGGCTAAGGGTTCCAGGGTCCCAGCGGCACATCCCCACCCAGAATTGCCTAAAGTGCCCCCCCTCCCCACCCCCGGGATAAAAGGTAATCCATGTTCAAAGGAAAACCGTTTGCATCCCTTCCAGTTGACAAAAAATAAAAAGCAATATGACAATGAATTCTGCGTCGTGTTCAAAATACCCCGATTTCATTCGCGACGCTGCAGTAAACTGTCTTTTCACGTCTTCTTCAAAGACGACACGGACCTGCACCCTCTACCTTAAGTCGTGTACCACTGTCCAATAGTCTCACCTTACTTTTTATGAACGATTGGGCTGAAAATCATTGTTTCTTTCCTCTCCTTAATTAATCACCCGCCCCACGATGGAAACAACTGACTTGGCGGCTCATGTCCGCTCGATTTACACGAAAATACGCCTGCACTGCAGACTAATCGCTGTCTTTATTTTTTTTCCAAATAATTATCATAATTTGTCATGTTCCGGAATGTTCCGGCTTTTACTAACGCCTGTGTCATAAAAACGGCCACCAACTGTCTTCTCACAGCGTCAGGGTGTAAATCGGAGGACGTAGAGAAGTATTGCAGCTTATCACCGGAAGACAGAGGTGGCATGCATGATCAAGGTTGAAAAGATCTAAAGCCCGCCGCACATAAAGAGCTGAACAGACTGCCTCGCGAGGAGGTTTGCACAGCCGTTTCTTCACGTGTGAGGGGAAATTTTTGTGAGAAATTCGTCTCGCAAGGCCGTAGGGATAAAATCAAACATATTTGATATTTTAGGCCTCGCGAGGCAAATTCCTCACTGTTTGCAGCTACCCTAAGAATTGAGCTGAGCTCGGTCAATCAAGCATCCAATAAAATACATGGCATTCTTACGTGGCATCAGTGGCGTTGGAGTTTCTTCCTCCGGCGCCATCTTGAACGAAATGAAGTCCCCCAGCCACCCTTTGCATCATCTGCTCCCCAGTCCACTCTTGGACGCGCCTAACTATCCCTTAATGCAGAA
>JALIRR010009388.1:7500-16159 GCA_023091755.1 Montipora sp. Colony 1 RG-2022 | reverse complement strand
GAGACTGCAGACTGCAGATTGCCTACAAATAGCATAAACGTTATTTAAGTCTAAGCACCCATTTCAAATAGCGCTGATAAACATTATTTAAGTCTAAGAACCCGTTTTAAAACGGTTAGCTTTCAATAATTGTGATTTAGGGTTAGCCTGCAGTCTGCACATTGGTGCAATTGGTGCAATTCAGGGCAATTAATTGTGCACCGCCTTTCACTCTCCAACGCAAAGACTTTAATACATGTCGAAATGGAATCGACAGACACATGGTGAGAAGACTCGAGAAGACAGTCTCTGTCGATCCCCTAAGCTCACGAGGGATTAATAAATCATACAGTTCATTTGGAAGGTGCCTTCCATTTGGAGAGTGACATCAAGGCTATCAAATTATACCAATGTTTATCAAAGCTATCACGAAGTTTTGCAAGCTGAGTCATCAACTTGAACCAATATGAATCCAACTTGAACAACATCAGTGACATGAAAATTAGTGAGGCAACCAAGCAACCCATGCTTCCAGACACTAGTGCTTCAGTGTGTGGCGGACCATAATGACGAACTGCCGAAAGTCTCGGTCATTCATTATGTAAGGAAAACTGACCAATCTCCTACGATAGAGCAAGGGCTGAGGCCGTTCGAAAATGCAAACACGCTCCCTGGAACAAAGAACCTTCCATTGAGAACTCCTTATAAGAAAACGTCGAGCTTGTTTCATAAAGACAAGGTAATTAGAAAGTGTATGGTGCATTATTTAAAGAAGAACGTACCAAGTTCGTCTGACTTGAGAAAGTGTTTATCTCTCGCTTTTGGAAAATAATATTATATTGAGGGGTGGGCACCAGTAACTGTTATCAGTCCTATAAGCGGACAACATGGAACTACTGTTACTAACATTGGACACCTAGATGAAAGACACTATGTTTCAGCAATTCAGTTAGATTATTATAATGACAGTATTTCAGGTTATGAAATCAGCAGTGCTACCAATGGCAACAATTATTCAGAGGTAATAATCGATTATTATAAACCATGGCCAAAAATGATGTTTCTACAAAGCAGTGGCAAAAAGAGCTTATATGAGAGAATCTATCAAGCGGAAGAGACAAAATAAAGAGTTCAGGGAAAAAGAAAAACAATGCAAAACACGAAAAAAGATCTGAAATATTGAAGCAGCAAGGGAATATGAAAAGCAAACATTTCACAAGGGTAAAGTTTCCAATCTAGAACATATCAGAGAAATAAACAGAAAAGCACAGAACCAATTAAGGAAAGCTATGCAGAGCTCAAGGCTAAACCAAGCTGAAATTTGTCAAGGTCAAGACTTTATTAGACATTCCATGTCAAAAGTAATTCAGTCTTTTCGTGATAAGATAACACATGGCCCTGAATATATATGCACTTGCTGTGATCTCTTATGGTTTAGACCATCTGTCTCTAAGGGCGCTTTCCTTTTGTCAGAACTGGCCGGCTAGACCCATCAGTTTGCAAAGAAAATGCAACAATTTGAAGGAACACGTGCACTTGCATGATAACCCCGCGCATTCTTCCGGAGGATTGTACATCATCCTCAAAGAGTGTCTTTTTTGCTCCATTTTTAAAATATTTGAACACATGAATTCAAACAAGAGAAAATGAGGGGACAGAGATGAAGGCTCAGGGCGTTGGCCGGGATATGTCATGTCCACGAAAGTTATTTTTAGACGAGCGGACGTCTTTGTTCTAGGGGAAGTTTGTCTTCCGAGACGTCCACATGCAGTCTTGCCTCGCTCTTAGGTTCTTAGTGAAAAGAGAAAATGACGGCGCACGTGGAAGGCTGATGAATACTTATTTTCTTTCAAGCATCGGACCGAGGTAGGCCAGCATGCGGACGTCTCGGAAGACTTCCGCTCGTCTAAAAATAACTTTCGTGGACATGACATATCCCACTCTGTCCCTTCATTTTCTCTTGATTCAAACCAAGATGCTAATCCATTAGCCGGCCAAGCTCCAAGAACTAATTTCCACTCAAACACTGTCACAGAAACCGAGAGTCACGTTGACCTTGAAATTTCCTAAGATATTTCCCTGGTAGCACCGTTGACTCAAAGGAGAATCTCGCTGGCATAGAAACGCACTATGCAGTCAAAAAATTCGTCGGTTTTACTGGCCTGAAAAAGAGTATTTTTATCGAGGGAGATCTGATTTTAATGTACCCGATGGTAGCCATGTTTAATTTGATCTATTGTAGTCACATGGCAAGGCGTCGACCAATCAGACATTTGTCGCCAGTGAAACCGGGTTAGTGTTAGCGTGTGTCACCTTGCTTTTTGCTTTTACGTTGGGCAAGGCCCCAAGAAGTCGAAGGACAGAAGCTTCGAGAAACCGCCTCAGTAATTGAAGTCAGAAGTTGACCAGTGAAGAACCAAACGATGAAGATCACTGGTTCTTAATAGCTGGAAGAATTGGAGATAGTCAGCCAGCAAATCGAAAGTCATAAATATCTTACATTGAGCTAAATGCGTTAAGGACAACATCATAAAGTGATCGTGTTTCCGAAGCTGTTCCTGAGCAGGAACTGACATATCGCTGGCTAAACCGAAGAGGAAATATGCGCACTACGGTGAAATGTTCGAATCAATCATTCAAGGTCCATTCATGTCACATCATTTAACCTCTGTAGAAAGGGGGAAAAGCTAAACTGCAGGACATACCCAGCCACTTATTTGTATGCGAATGGCGTTTAATTGTTATATGCGCCGTAATTCAAGCGATGCCGCTACAACTTAAACAAAAAGAAACTTGAGATGTGCATTTTAGAGGGCGACTGATCCAAAACAGTGAAAAAATGCCAGACGTTAAGTAGTACTACGTTTAAAGATTACGTGTTGTAATCAAAGGCGTCATGAAAAATGGTTTGAGCATTTACCTGGTGTTAGAGGAGGAGACGTCGTTATTTCTTTGATCTTTGAAGTAAGATAACCTACCGGTCAGTATAAAATGCAGACTACAGACTGCAGGTTCCAGATTGCAGATTCGGTTTAAAATGCAAACTAGGTACAAAATGCAAACTGCAGACTGGGTACAAAACTGACTACTGTTTTGACTGCATAGTGCGTTTCTATGCCAGCGATATTCTCTTTTGAGTTAACGGTGCTACCAGGGAAATATCTTAGGAAATTTCAAGGTCAACGCGAGTCTAGGTTGCTGTGACAGTGTTTGAGTGGAAATTCGTTCGTGGAGCTTGACCGGCTAACGAATTAACATCTTGGTTTGAATTCATGTGTTGAAAATATTTTTAAAATGGAGCAAAAACCACACCAATAAATTTCCAAACGGTTTTCTCTTCCAACTAAAGCCCCGTCCACACGTAATATACGGATATTTTTGAATCTATAACTTTTTGGCAAATAAAAAATATAAATATTTGTTACTCTGGTGTTTGAAATATAAATTATGTACAATAAAAACGTTTTCCGACGTTTCGGTTGTATTCAACAACCTTCATCAGGGAAAGTGAAAAATAAAATTTACACGAAAGCTAAGATATTAAATAAAATGCTAATTAAAATTCTAAAGTTAGTGTCATTTTTTCTTTTCTGCAATAGTCAAATGCAAATACTCCTTGGGGAGTAGTGCTCCATCGTCTCGGTTGAGGGGGTCTTTAGCACAGTTTATTTCCCAAGCCTCAAGAATATCCCTTTGTCGCCAGTTATGTCATGATTCGTTTTTTTAACGTGGTCCGCAAGTGCTGATTTTTCTTTTCGTGCGACGGCCTTTTGATGCTCGCCTTTTCTAGTTGTGAATTTTCTTTGCGTTTCTCCGACGTAATTCTTGCTACATACTGCGCAGGGAATGTCATACACGAGATCTCGAATTTCTTTTTTGCCCATTTCGTCTTTCGGCTTTGGAAATATCTGGCCAATTGTATTGTAGGGTTTAAAAGTCACTTTGATATCATGATTGCCCAAAACTCTCTTTAAGGGTTCGGAGGCCCCGCTAAAGTATGGTATTGTGCAATATTTCTCTTCCGACTCTGCACCAGTTAATGGGTAGTTTAATGGTGCTTTAGGTTTGCTGGCATTCAAGATAAAGCGTTTGGGGTATCCATTTGATTGTAATGTGGACATTGTTCTTTGTTTTTCCATATTTCGGTTGGATTTTGTCGAGGGAATTCTCTCGGCCCGATCCATTAATGATTTGACCACAGCTCGCTTGTGCATACTGGGATGGTGCGATAAATATGACAAATAGCGATCAGTGTGGGTAGGTTTCCGGTAGACGGTGGTGATTAATTTTCCGTCTTCCTGGTGATGAACCATGGTGTTTTACTCTCGTTCTCACGTTCAATTGTGAATTGTGAAAGTACCTTGCAGAGTCGGAAGAGAAATATTGCACAATACCATACGTTAGCGGGACCTCCGAACCCATAAAGAGAGTTTTGGGCAATCATGGTATCAAAGTGACTTTTAAACCCTACAATACAATTGGCCAGATATTTCCAAAGCCAAAGACGGAATGGGCAAAGAAGAAATTCGAGATCTCGTGTATGACATTCCCTGCGCAGTATGTAGCAAGAATTACGTCGGAAAAACGCAAAGAAAATTTACAACTAGAAAAGGCGAGCATCAAAAGGCCGTCGCACGGCTACAAAAAGAAAAATCAGCACTTGCGGACCACGTTATAAAAACGAATCATGACAAGGCGTGGAATGAGGCCCCTATTCTCAGAACTAACAATAACTGGCGACAAAGGAAAATTCTTGAGGCTTCGGAAATAAACTGTGCTAAAGACCCCCTCAACCGAGACGATGGAGCACTACTCCCCAAGGAGTATTTGCATTTGACTATTGCAGAAAAGAAAAAATGACACTAACTTTAGAATTTTAATTAGCGTTTTAGTTTATATCTTAGCTTTCGTGTAAATTTTATCTTTCACTTTCCCTGATGAAGGTTGTTGAATACAACCGAAACGTCGGAAAACGTTTTTATTGTACATAATTTATATTTCAAACACCAGAGTAACATATATTTATATTTTTTATTTGCCAATGGATCCACCTGGTGACAAACCCAGTTTTAATACTATAACTTTTTGTTCCCAGGTTCAACACAGGGGGCCCACACAATCGGATGTGTAGCCGATTGTTATTTTATAGTAAATGTACTGGATTTACCGTTTACTTCACCTATAGCGATATATCGTTAACTATGTATGTAAATCAATGATAAATAAACGTTGAATTACCTTACCTGTGGTTTATATTCGTCCTTTTACCTCAAAACCACACGTAGCGTATTCAAATCGAATTTGCCCGTCCACACGAATCCGAAACGTATCAAACGTATCCGGATTCTCTCTAGTGCTCAGGACTCCTCAAGGAAACAGAGGTAAAAGAGCATGCGCCATGAAGCCCTCGGCAGCCATCTTGATTGATTTCAAGGTAAGGAACTGGGCTCGATCTTTTTAAGTCAGGATAAAAAAAAAGGCCGGATTTTTTAATTAATACACTGCCTAAATATGGTCATAAAGATCGATAGATGTAGGTCTACATGACGTCTATTCGGCAATAGATGTAGGTTTCGCATGAGAATGTGGAAAGACGGACCAGCGCCACCCTCCTAGCGAATTTGGACCCCGGGTGACTAAATCCCCTAACGGATTTAGTCCCCCTTCGCG
Organism: Montipora sp. Colony 1 RG-2022; assembly: GCA_023091755.1. NCBI lineage: Eukaryota > Metazoa > Cnidaria > Anthozoa > Scleractinia > Acroporidae > Montipora > Montipora sp. Colony 1 RG-2022. The sequence continues at coordinate 10,510 of JALIRR010009388.1, read as the reverse complement.
GATTTGGACCCTTCCATATTACACTTGCATGATAACCCCTCGCATTCTTCCGGAGGATTGTGTATCATCCTCGAAGAGTGTTAATTTAAAGGTGGTGTAAAGTTAGTCCTTCCAAATGCCTGGTTTGGCCGGTCAGTTCTGTCAAATGGAAAGCGCCCCAAGTGTAACAGTATCAAATATAGTGATAAATATTAGCAAGGTTTGTTGGAGGAATGTATAACTGGCACAAAAAGTGTTAATAAATACTGAATGAATCTGCTCTACTTGCCTAACCTGATGACATCAACAACATGATCTGGCAACAAAATCAGACCTTATTCAGAATTACCCTGTCATCTGTACTAGGAATTTTGAACACATGATACAGCTCTTTATAGAGGATGGCAGTGTTAAAGAGTAATCTTATGCCTATTGGAGAAATGGTAGAGTTATTGTACAGGGTTGAATTCCAGCAAAGGGTTTAGGGTTAGGGTTAGGGTTAGGGTTTAGGGATCATGATCACCTCACATTCATGCATTATTTTGGTTATCGAGTTGCATATGAGAGCCCCCCGTGCTGTTACACAATTATCCAGCTGTTATATCACAATGACTAATGCATAAAGAAAACTTCAGCCTGCCAATTTTAAACAATCGCGGTAATTTTCATATCCACGAGAAACGACAGTGGCACTTTGATTTTAAAATGTCGTACATATTTGAAAGAAGAGAAATACAGAACAAAAAGGGACGAGTGAGCGATGATCAAAAGTGAAAGAGAGCGAGAGGGACAGGAGACAAACTGACAATGAAAGAGAGAGCAAGAAAAAGCCCGCATAACGAGACGAAGTTATATATTGCCGAGTAGGAGAAGAAAGGGCAAGCTCCAGCACGAGAAAACAGGCTGAATGATGGCGACGAAAAACGGCGAAAAGAGCAAGAAAGAGGACGGGAAAAATAAATTAATCTATAGCCATGAGCTAGCTGGACCGGTCGTAAAGGTAAAAAAAGAAATAAAATAAAAAGTAAATCAATAAATGGTAATAATACTGCAAGGCTAGTGGAAGGCTGTGATGATATATATTTACCAATATTTCGTCAGGCACGGCCTGACTTCTTCAGGACGTTAAATGATTTGCCGTTACAATTTTTTGAAATTCAAATAAGCAGACTACTGTCCTTATAAAAATATCTGAAAACGAAAACATAGATAAAACATAAGTGAAGAGGTCTGCTTTTAGGCATGCTTAAATACATATGTTAATATGAGTATATGATTAATGATGTCATAGGTTTCTTTATGGACAAAAATCCTCTAAGCAAAAAGGAGTGACTTATTTGGAGAAATAAACTTTGAGATTTAAAAAATTAGGTCGCTTAAGGGCCTACTGACGTTCTTTTTGGGGTGCGTTGCTAAGGATGCAATGGTTAACTAATTTGAGAGAATTTGGCATTATTTTGGTCAGTTTCCAATTTTGTAAACCAGTGACCCTAAATATGACGTCATCATGCACATGGGACAAGTTGCGCATGCGCCTTATGATTGAAGTGTTGTCAGATTTCCATTGGAAAAAAACCATCCATGCAACCTTTTTGTAGGGCTCTTGACTAAAAAGCTCTCTTAGCAACCATTGTCCCCTCAATATGGGAGTTGATCGCTCCTTCTCATGATCATGTGTTCCTTAAACTTTGTGGTGCCAGACAGGTTGACGTGAGCCGGTCCGGAAAAAAGTGTCGGTACCGCACTCGTACGGCCTTATTGCATAACAATTATTGCGAGATAGGTTCGAAAGTTGTTGCAAACAAATTAGTGACAGTAGAGAAAAAAATGAAAGTGAGTTCTGTTATCCGGATACACCTTTATTCCAAAATGGCCGCCATTTAGATATTCTTCTGTTTTTATTCAAATTAGACCCTGATGCCTCGTTCAAGGCAAAATATTCTTTTGAATTTTAAGCTTAAAAACGAGGTATCAAGGGCTCAATTGAATACAAACAAAAGAATATTTAAATGACGGCCATTTTGGAAAAAGGTGTATGAACTGTCCGATAAAGAAATCTTGGAACAAGAGCCAATTGAAGATGGCGATGGCAAGACGATTGAGACGTTTCGCTCTTTCGTCGTTTATATCATTCACGCTGGTTTATTTTACATTCACCCTACCGTTATTTCGATATGACTGGGTCGATCAAAGTGCTAGTTCCACGATTTTTCATCACCAAAAACCCATGTTTGATGTGTTTGAAAGCAAAGCTGCAATTCGAAAGACAGCGAAATTCACTTTCAAACGGGTTTCTTCAAAGTTAAAGTGCCTTACTCCTCAATTCCCCTTCTTCATTCGCTATGACATGCATTCTTTTATCGGGTGATGTCGAACTGAATCCTGGAATGACTGTCACGACTAACTCTAATGAGCTTCGCAATACGAAAGCTTAAGCCTCGAAACGCTGTGAAGAAAACATCACAATAATTCATTTGAATGTTCGTTCTATCAAGAACAGGAACCTCTTTATTCTCCTCAAGAACGTTCAGCTGTTAGAGCAAACAAGTTTGATGTCCTAACGGTAAGTGAGACTTGGTTAGACAGCCAGGGGGTGTTGAAATAAGTGGTTGAAATTGCTACTTCCCAGCATAAAGTTCAAGCTGGTTTCTGATCACTGCATGTCACTTCTTTGCTCTAACGATTCTAGGGTGTCCTTGGGAAGTCCAATAATTCTCAGGCAACGGTCCTGCACTCTTTGTAACTAGGAGAGATATTCTGGCAAACCACCCCAAATGGGGTTAGCGTATTCCAGCAATGTCCGGATTATTGTGATGTAAATTGTAAGACCAACCTCAGCTGGAATATTACCTTTTCTACATGCTCTCACGTGGTAAATACGTTTACTGGCTTTGCTTGCGATATTTGTTATGCGAGAGGTCCACTTAAAGTCATTCTGCACTGCGATTCCAAGCAATTTAAACTGTGCGATTCTTTTAAGCTCCACATTGTTAACATGCAATGGTGGTGGAGTATAACTTGTTTTCTTGAA
>JALIRR010009388.1:0-2500 GCA_023091755.1 Montipora sp. Colony 1 RG-2022 | reverse complement strand
AAAGGACCTTTTTTATCGAACGGTGTCATTATGGAATAGTCTAGAAAGTAATCTTAAGCTAAGCGAATCTCTTGTTCAGTTTTGGATTACAAACGAGGTCTTTATTCCGGAGCAATTTGGCTTCTTGAAAGGGAAATCTTGTCTTTCTCAATTGTTATCTTCGTTTCACGATTGGGCCTGCGAGAGAAACAAAGGCTTGACAACTGATGTTATCTTTTTAGATCTTTCAAAAGCGCCGTTTGACTCGGTGCCACATGAACGCCTTTTGACAAAGATACACGCATATGGTATCCAAGGTTCACTAGATGCTTTCTCACCAATCGATCCTAGCGTGTCGTTCTGCGGGGACATCACTCATCTTGGACTTCCGTTTTGTCTGGTGTACCCCAAGGAACCGTGTTGGGACCTATTTTATTATGTCAAACACAAAACTCTTTGCAGATGATATGAAGGTGTATAGGATACTCAGGGATACTAAGGAAGATGTAGAAGAGCTACAGAAAGATCTTACTCGCCTGGAATCTTGGAGCAATGACTGGCAACTGAAATTCAACACTGATAAATGTGAAGCGATGCGCATTTCTAAAAAGAATGATTATTCAAGGCCTCGATGTCATCTATGTGGTAACCAGTTGAAAGCTGTATCTGAAGTTAACGATCTCGGAATCTATATTACTTCGAACTTGTCATGGAGTATGCAAGCCGACAAATGCGCAAATAAGGCAAACAGTGAGCTTGGATTCATAAGACGAACGGTGGGTCCTAAAAACCCTGAGCGGTTTTCGAAACTTTATAAGAGCCTAGTACGTCCGATTCTCGAGTACTGCTCTCCAGTTTGGTGTCCGCACCTCAAAAAAGACTCAACGTAGGGCATCCAATTGTGCCCTTGGAAATATTGGGCAAGACATGCCCTACGAAGAAAGTCTAAAGCTCCTTAAGTGGCCAACACTTGAACAAAGAAAATTATTTTCGTCGCTTATCGTGTCTTATGAGACAATATATAGACTTAATGGACTAGATTCCTTAGCATTTTTTACGGTTGCTCATGACTTTCGGCCCTTAAGAGCTAATCACCGTTTTAAACTTAAGTTTGCATCCGCAACATTAAATAGTTTTAATGTTTTTAATTTATTTTATTACCAGGAGATCGACTAGATAGGGATAAACTCCTTTATCTCCTTTTCACTTTCCTATGGATTAGAAAGGCGCTAATGAAGATGAGGAAGCAAAGAAACGCTAACGAGGGGGCAAAATCGGGCAGAAAGGAATAAACACCGAAATTTACGCAAACAAACTAAACAAAGGGACGGAAAGGAGTATAATCTACTTAGCGCACCCACAAAAGGCGAAAACCGTCAAAATACGCAAAAACAAAAAGAACGAATAATAGAAAAAATGTTACACTTGGATCTTACATTACCTTATTGACCATTTCAGTTGATTTTAATTTTAACTTCCGTATTTAGTAGTATTAGCGCTGAAAAGCCCCCCTGGGGAGTGCTAATAAAATTTGTATTGTGTTGTATAACAAGGAAACATCCTTGAGACGAAACTTCTGTCAGATGAAAGCATGAGAACATTTCTGATCGCGGGTCAAAAGGACGAAGAAGACAAAGAAAGAAAGAAAAAAACCTACGAACAAGGGGGTGCGGGCTTTCACTCGTTCCTCGCTCAAGGGTTTGGCGTGTGTCTCCTCACCTTTGCTGGGATCATGTCTTCTATATTTGGGTATTTCCTAGGTTACCATGCTGATTTTCAATAAACGGCCTAGTCCATCAGGGCTTGGCCAAAATATCCCAAACAAATGTGGTATTATTTGTGTCCCAGCAAACGGAACTCGCCCAGAGCAAAAGCCTTGCCAACAATATCAGTCAGACTGTATGGCCCATACAGTCTGATGAAGCATAAAACAAAATAATTATGCAATTTTTACGGCTGTGACGGGATGAGCATTTTTCAGATGTTCGAAAATCCTATTAGAGGCAGGCAAGCAAGAAATTTTACAACATATGTTCCGAAAATTCTAGATCTCAAAACGTCTTCCGAACAGATATTTTCCGAGAATTGACGTTGGGTGCCTGATGTTGAAGCAGATGTTGAAGCCCATTTTTCGGGTGATGGTTTTGACGTATTTTGACATCTTTCGGTCAACATTCTGTTGGCTTTTTAGACAGGTTAGCCAATCAAAATTGGAAAAAAATGTAACAGCTTTAACGACTATTTACTTTCCCGCTTCTCATGGCTTCTTCGATTAAACAGATTCACAACTCCTGTTTATTTTTTAAACATTTCCCGAGAACACGAATTGTACTTGTGGACTTGAACTTGAGAAAAGTGAATTCTGAGCTTCTTGTTCCTTCGCGAAACCGTGACATGGTTGAGCTTTTCTCGTACAATCTTTTTTGTAGTTGTTCCACGGTCACCCGTCTGATGTGTGAAATGTTATCCTATTTGGGTTCAAACATAATTTTCAAATTTTTTAACACTTAGGGGTCATATG
>JALIRR010009387.1:2500-12500 GCA_023091755.1 Montipora sp. Colony 1 RG-2022 | reverse complement strand
ATAATGAAATAAAAATTAGTAAAAATCAAAGAAAACAAAAACTACAACTGCCTGAATAGATGGGTTTTAAGTTTAGACTTAAACGTTTGTAGGTGTTCCACTTGCCTAATATCGTCTGGCAGGGCGTTCCATAGTGTAGGAGCCCTGTGAGAGAACGCTCTATATCCATATGTTTTAAGAATGCATTTAGGATTGCATTTAAGATTGCATTTAATATGACTTGTATGGCAGTGTAGTTTAATTCTACATAACAATTAAACTTGCACATTATTATTACTAAATAATAAAATCTTTACCATAATTACTAAATAAAATTGTATACATAAGTTGTAATACAAGCCTGTTTCCATGAATTCTGTTTTTCCAACCACTGTACAGGTAAGAGTCCTCTACAAATTTTGCTTAACTGCACAACTATCTCAAACAGGTGATGCTTGGGTGTGGCATACTGGAATAGCTGGTTGTTCCACAGAACAGTATTACATATATTGTAGATTTGGTACTTACTGTTAAGTTCTCGGTCACAAGATTGTCCGTGGATTTACAAAATAGTGCTCTTTTTTTAATGTCCTGCTAGGGATTTCTATTTTCGTAATTCGCCATTTCAATCAGCATAGTCAGCTGCTTCATAAAATTGTATAAAATTATGTGATCTTTAATAAAATTTTCTGAACTGTTTTAAACAAACTTTCTGGTTTTCTGAAACTTTAAAACTTTATTAGGACAGAGCTTAGACTTCTTGGAAATATCTCCTAATAGTGTATCATGCACCGCTTATCTTTCGTATCTGTATCACGTACCTCTTATCTCTTCTCTAATCAGAGCCCTGTTGTAAGCTTCAGAAGCCAATGGGCTACACTTACGCAAATAGATCTCTAAAGGGGGCAATAAAAGAGATGATTCAAAGTTACATGTAAGACAGGACAGTATACAAAGTTCTTGACCATATGCAAAGCTAGTTTTTTAGTCTACCAGTTTAAGGTGTACCCGCAGTGATGCGTATCTGTGTTTCTTGAAGTAATACTGAAAACTACACTCCTACGGTACTACAAAATAATCAGAGAGTACCAGACATACAAAGCTACAAAATACAGAAGTGCACAGTAAGGAAACTACATTTAATGACTGTATGAATAGATTTACCTTCACCGTACTTACAATTAGCGCGAACGTCCTTAAGTTGAGGTTTTAAAACCTTTGCAAAAACCGTGGATGATAAGTCTTGCACAACGTTGGATCAGAGAAGATCGTGATCAGTCAAAATATTGATTAAAAAATATTTATGAAAGTCAAGTAGACTACTGCACGACTGATATTGGCGTTGTTTTATCAGTCGTGCACTAGTCTACTTGACTTGCATAAATATTTTTCAAGCATTAGTTAAAATAACATGGCAAGAAAAAGCCCCGGGAAAAAAATCCAGGCCGGCAAAAGAATGGCACATTTATTTCCGAATCATCATGAAACTTTAAAGAGAAGTGAGCGGGAGGATGGAAAAGGTCTGGAAAAGGTTGCTGATTGAGTAGTGGCTGAAAGTTTGGAAAACTAGAGAATGAACCGTTGCATAAAATTTAATGGGGCTGTTTCTTTTTAATGTTTTTATCACCCTACAAACCAAAGTTCAAAATGAATGCATGTTTTTGAAGTTCTTTTCCACTTTCGTGATTCGTTCTTGTCCGCTTGAATAGTGCGGACCTCTGCGTGGAAACAACCAGCGATTAAATTTCACAATATCACACTCCAGAAGATGAGCATGACGGCAATGGAGAGATATTAAAAAAAACACCAACCAAATGAAGCTGACACCTGCTTAAAACTTCGTTGCTACAGCTGTATGCTCGAGAGAGGGTTTTTTTTTCGGTAAAAACCTTTAACCCTTCAACGATTGATCCTTTCTTGGGTTCCAGTCCTTCCCTGACAGGTCACGCAAAAGGGCAAGAGCTTTGCAAAATCACATCGATTTTACTCGTTTAGATCATTGGTGACCCCTTTTTTTAAACTTATGAATCACTTACTTTACTTACTATATACAAAATATGATAAAATGAAAAAATTCCCACCGTAAGAAGTTATCTTTTTTTAACATTTGCTTTCCTCGTGCCATCGAATTCCGGTAGTGGTCGCAACAGATAGAGTTCACAAAAACGCTCGTCGAGGATGAACGCTACTGTTTACGACATCCCTAGCGGCATGCAATTATCTTAAAATCCCAATCCTAAAAACCTATGCACGGAAACCTTCACTCCAACAGTTATGATTTTCGATGGATGAGCAGATGACTTATTTCTTGAAATTAAGGTATTTTTCCACTGCCATTTTCTCCGAAACAAAGTCGGTGACCCCATTTTTTTTTTTTTCATTTTCGGAGTAAGTACTTTATGACCTAGGCGAGAAATGAAGAAAATCTCACTGTAGGAAGATTTTGGCGCGAACATCCTATAAGAAGAATCTTCCCATAAAAACACTGCAATTTGGACTAAATTTATACAGAAAACGTGAAATGTAATATTATGTAATATTATGCAGTGACATAATCACACTAAAGAACAAGTTACGAATAGAACAACAAGCCTTCATGTTCCGGAGAGGGCCACAACTTGGAGATAATGACTGAAACACTGGTGTGCAAGTTTCACGTTTAAAAAGAATCACTTCAAAATGTGTGCTAGACCACAGACAGGCAGCCCAAGCTCACAACATGAACACGTATGTGACTTTCTGGCTGTTCTGTTTTACGAAGACGCTTATTTACAGAAGTTTGTATGGAAATTCAACGATTTGTTTCAAATGGCATAAAATGTAATGTTCTGTTAATGAAATTGACTTAACTTGTTGCTGCGCATGCAATGTATTCATCTACATTTATACATTAGCAGGAACTATATAAATGACTTGCCCAACTGCTCCGATAAATTAAGCTATAATATCTTTGCTGACGATACCAACGTATTCGCCTTGGCAAGCAACCTAAAACTCTTGAAGCTCTAGCGAATTCTGAACTTGAAAAGGTGAAAGAATGGTGCAATGTAAACAAATAAGTATGGTCGGTAAATATGACAAAAGCTAATTTTAAAGGAAAAAGGATATGCCTGTAAACATTCAAATTATAAATAGCGATGGAATGAGCCATTCATTAGTCCGTAAAAATCATATTAAGTATCTCGGGGTAATGATTGATGACTCCATCTTGTGGAAGTATCACATTTCGTATATTTGCTCTCAAATCTCAAGGAATATCGGCATTATATCAAAGCTAAGACATTACCTACTGTATCTGTAAAGCAACTTAAGCAAATTTACCATAACCTCACTTATCCTTACATATCATATGCAATTTTGGCATGGGCCAAGGTTAAGCAAAATCATTTTGCTCAATTCACATTCTTTGCAAACACACATGGTAAAGATACTGAGAGTGCTCTCCCATTGCTGAACTTGCTAGACATACTCACCATACATAACGTTTATTCTTTTACACATCTTAAAATTTGCCCACCTCTGGCACAAAGGTCTATGACTCAATGTATTTTGCAACACCTTCCAGTATGCTAGCGAAGTGCATAGCTACAATACTGGATATGCAATCCAACAAAACGTATATAAGCCACATCTAAGGACGAACATTGACAAGCAGATGATTTCATTTAAAGCTATCTAAAACTATCAAACATTACTTACTCTCTATGTAATATTCAAAATAACTGGTCTCTTGAAATTAAGCATTATCTCTCGCTCTGTATACATTTTCCTTCCTAGAACTTGTCCGCTGCACCTCTACTATATTTCACTTTGCTGCAATTATTATTTTTAACCATGTTCTATGTTTCCACGCTCTTTCTGTTTCCTCACCTGTATTAATGTAACATCAATAGGTGACATGGAGGCCAACTATTGGGGTTATTTAGCTACCATGCTCAAGCACTTTTAGTTAACACAACAGAAACATCATTGGCAACTATATAGACATTTGTAACTAAATTAAGTAACCACGTCAAGAGGTTAAATACAAATTGAATTGAAATTGACTTGAATTATATGTTAGCAGAAGTATATATAGTTGCTTCTTTGTTGTTTAACGGCATTTCCGACCCTTTTGAAGCTTTTTCGGCGTGGTAATTTGAGCTTAGGGTTAGGGTTAGGGTTAGACATATAGGCTTAGGCTTGGACATATTTGGTAATGCTGTATCATGAAATTATGCATAATTATAAGACTTCAAATAATTATTTATTGTCTGCAATGTTCTCACTTTGCTGTCTAATAATAATAATAATAATAATAATAATAATAATTCAATTTAAATCACAAGCCTTTATAACATGAATTCAATAGTGCGAGCGTGCTTCATATTCTTATTGAGCATGCTAATGACGTCAGCAAACCAACACCTCGAGAAAATATTGTTTTAACACGAGTGACTTTTTTGATATGCGTTGGAAAAAGAGTTCACCCTTCCGTTTTTGACCGATCTGAGACGAGATTTAATCGTAATTTATAATATTGCTAGAATTTTCACATAATCAAATTCAATAGCACGATCCTGCTTCATATTCTTATTGAGCACGCTAATGACGTCAGCAAACTAACAGCTCGTTGATAATGTTATATAACAATTAGTTCATGCGTCAGCTGTGCGTATCACTCAAGCGGCTAGAGTTGCACAAGGCGCAGCCGAGTGCAACTCTTACGCCTCTTTCGTGCTCTCCAAACTTCCCGCATGCTCAACATCGATATACGCACGCTGACGCATGAACTAATTGTTAAATAATAACACAAGAGGTCAATGAAGTTGGTAGAGTGTAAATCAAATTAAATCACTTGAAATTAGAGAAGATGAAGTCAAAATGTTGGTTTGTAATGAGAGAAGAAAACTGGAATACCTAGAGAAAAACCTCTCAGAGCAGAGTAGTGACCCAGGTATGAATGAGAATAAAGCCGCGGGATTATACAACCAGAGCAACACTGATGGCAGATGCATGAACTCACCATTAAAGCAACCCTACACTTTTGCTCTTGTGTACTGTGTTTTTGGTAATAACAATTAATATTGATTTGTCTTGTTGATCTATTGCCCCAGCAATCCATCTGAATAATGAGAGTCGTAGGTCCTATTCCCCTTAAAGCCTTGTAAACCATACTTGTTGCAGCCAGTTACACTGCAAGTGAAATGACACTGCCAAACAATGTGGCACTGATAAAGCTATGAAACCTTAATTCTCATGCCAACCTGCTAAAACGTTAAGAAAGGCCACCTCCACATTTGTTGAATCACAAGCTGATGTCTCAATAAATAAAAGACCATTCTTCTCTAAAACCAAGCAAAAAGAAAATCATCATTTTGATAACAAATACAGTGTACATGTATGAAAAAACTGTAATTACTATTTCAAGGCAGTTCCTATCAGTAAATTAAATTGTCCATGCAGAACATTAGTACCTGCAAATGCCTGTGCCTCATCTGTAGGAACAGCTCTGCGATGACGCAGATCACTCTTGGTTCCGACAAGCATTATAACTATGCTACTATCAGCATCATCTGCAAGTTCTGCAAGCCATCTTTCCAGGTTTTCATATGTTCTACGCTGAGTAACATCATACACCAAAACAGCACCAACAGCTCCAGGGTAATGGCTACACAATGACAAATAAAATAACAGTGGGTGGTATGAAGTCCTTTTTGACATGGCCAGAAAAACAAAAAGACAGTACACAAGTAAGAACATTCAGCATCTCATAATGCACTTATCAGCGGCCATCCCGGGGAGGGGGAAACGCCAGGGACATACGGGGCATGGAACGGGATTTTTTGACTCTTGTTGCTAATGCTTGGCCCTGGATATGGGGATTGTATCGGATTTGCACTTTCGTAGCAGAATCCCCGGTGTAATATCCTTAAGGATCGCAAAGAAGTTAATCAAAAACACTCCCTAGTTCACACTGTTCCCTACACAATCACTCGTCCTATGCCCGCTAGGTCACCGGGTTCCTGCGCTGGAGAGATCCCGGTTGTAAATACAAACACTACATTCTCCTTCTTCCTTCCCTTACAAACCCGCTGTACCTCAGTACAACAATAAGCATGACTAATGTCCTTTAAGATATACTGAAAACTAGTAAAAACACAACATTACTTAGATGACTGCAGTCACTGCAAAGTCACTGTCACAGCTACATGGTGACATACTCTTTTAGTCTTTTCGGGGAGTCGAGTGACTCTCCCTGACCTCCGTTGCAAAGGCTCGGCCTGAACTGGGCTTTGTTCCTTAACTGGAATAGCACTTGCTTCCACTGTTAAATTGGGTGAGGCTTCCTGTCCAGAGGACTGCTCGAGTACACCGCTTACTACAAGATCTAAAGAGTCTGGTTCCCCTGGATCAGTAGCTGGGTCCACAAATCACTTAACATGCTGGATATTTCTCTTGTACGTTACACTGCACCTTGCAATGACTTTAACTTAATTTGGTCTCCATGACGTTCAATCACCTTGTAAGGCTCCTTCTCATAACTTGTTGAGAGCTGTTACGGAAAATAGCATTGCGTGACAAGCGTTACTTTCTAGAAGCTTCCCGAGAGAGTTCCTAGTTTGTTTATTTTAGGTTTGTGCATAAGCGTTTTTAAATCGGTGTGTTTTGTAATCTTTCTATAATTAGATTGATTACTATTTTAGAAAGTTCTGGAAGCTTATTGTGAGAGTATATAAGTAGACGAGTCCAAGCGGATTTTTATTTAACTAGTTTTTCACAAGCGAAGAGAGTTGGCGTTAGCCGTGATTAGTCAAGTGTGACAGAAGCAGTGTTAATTCAAGTTGGCGAAGGCCGTGTAAGTTTGTCGAGTAGGTTTTGTTTAGAGTCAACTTCGTGGAAACTACGTTCATTTTGGAATAAATCTTCTTGATGTTGTTCCGAAACCCTGCTTTCAGTTAGTTTGCAAGCTACCTGTCCTCAAAACATTTGAACTCTTAACAAGAGCTTTGTCTCTTTTCGTTTCTCAAGCAACACCAACTCTCCCTACTGTACATCCGGCTAATCAGCTGTATTGTGTCTCTTGTCAACATAATCTGCACCCCTCTGCTTTCTCTCAGCATCCTGATCCCGCACCTCGGGATCTGTCGCCTTGTCGGAATTACCAACGTCAGCTAGCTCTGGCAACTTTGTTGACAGTTTTCACTCATGCAGCAGTTCTGCTGGACTCTTACAGGTTATTGTGTGTGGGGTGGAACGATACGCCAGGAGGTACTTGTTCAACTCAGATCTCCAGTCTTTTTTCTCAGCCTGGGCTGCCCTCATTGCCTTCACCAATGAGCGATCTTGTCTTTTGACTTCTCCATTTGCTCTTGGCCATAGGGGTATCATCAGTCTACGCCTGATACCCATTTCATTAAGATACCCATCCATTTCTGCAGAAACCAGGTTTGCTCCATTGTTGGTCCTCAGACTATGGGACACTCCGTATCTGGAAAACTACTTGATTAAGCACTTAATGATCACTTCCGACGTAGTAAAGTAGATTATGTCAACTTCCACCCAGCGGCTGAAATAGCCTACCAAAACTAACAGGTGCTCCCCTGTTGGTAAGGACCCAGGTAAGTCCAGCGCCAGATCTTGCCATGGTCTCTCCGGCAACTGTGTTGTCTTCACAGGGTGATTTATAGTCTCCTTGGTGACAAGCTGACACCCATAACACTCTCGGCACTTGCGCTCTGCATCCTTACCTAAACCTGGCCACCACACTTTCGACCTCAGTCTCTCTTTCATTTTCACAATCTCTTGGTGGCCCTCATGTGCTAGGCGAAGCACTCTGTCTCAACTTTTCAGGAATCACGATTCACGTACCACATAGGATAACATGGCCAATAAAGGTCAGTTCATTACAGACACATACATGTGACTTTGGAGCCCCCTCCCAGTTTCCACTAACAAGGCAACCTCCCAATACTTGCATTTCCTCATCTTCAGCTGAGACTCTCTTTATTTCTTGAATCTTTAAGGCCACAGGTACAGATCCTAACGCAATCATTCGAACATACTCATCATCATACTGGGATTTTCCTGATTTTTGTCAAATGCGAGATTGCATCTGCAATATTGTCGCGGAATGTGACATGGCATACCTTATAGTTATAAGGCTGCAGTCTTACCCAGCGCTCGATACAAGCTGATGGCTGGGACCCCCAGAGTAAATACAATACATACAATACAATACAATACAATACAATACAAATCACCTTCAGGGCCTCATGATCCATCACCAGGTCGAAGGTCTGAAGCCCGTACAGGTACAGGTTAAAGCGCTCACACGCCCACACCAGCACGATGTGCTGAATGTCTGGCAAAATGGGATTACAATCAATATAAATGGGATTATCCCAACTAGTCCCGACTAGTAACCAGGGGGATGCGGGTTCGATTCCCACTCACTGCAATATGTTTTTCATTCAGTGGATCTGCTAGTAGTTCGCTGTCGCTATTTGAACACTCAAATCACTTAATATTTCTGGCAAAACGTTCCTTTGGATCCTACTAGCATGGGACTACATCGTTGGATTTCCAGCCTTGTTAATTAAAAAATATAATTTGTTATTAGATGGTAGCCTGTGAATCATCCTCGGATGATCCGATGCACGCCCTGTTCCTGAACATTAAACACCGGGGAACCCCGTGGCTAACCAATCACCTCATCGATTGCTCTGTTTCCAGCAGGGTTGTTGTGATGGTGGAGTGGTTAGCATACCCGACTAGTAACCAGGGGGACGCGGGTTCGATTCCCACTCACGGCAATATGTTTTTCATTCAGTGGATTTGCTAGTAGTTCGCTGTCGCTATTTGTACACTATATATATATATTTTATGTAATAAGGAAATAACTTCTTGAGGCATATATGTTTCTAATCGGTTTAATACTTCAAACGTTTCGCCGTTTAGAGCTTCGTCAGTGAATGAAGATTATAAGTACAAGATTGGTTTATGTAAAAACCTTAGTACAATAGTGGAAAGTCTCTAAATCTAGATTAACACCATCAAATTAATGAGCCTTGACTTTCCACTATTGTACTAAGTTTTTTACAAAAATGCCTCAAGAAGTTATTTCCTTATTACATTATCTATCGAGGCATGGCTACACCTTTCTTCTTCTCATTATATATATATATATATAGGATACGATCATACTTTTGCCTCTGGTTTTCATACAGATCTGTTGCGTACAGGACGTTTAGTTTGTCCTGCACTCGTCAGTGTGTAACCAAGAGTCATCACTCTTGGTTACACACTGATGAGTGCAGAACAAACTAAACGTCCTGTACGAAACAGATTCGTATGAAAACCAGAGGCAAAAGTATGATCGTATCCTAATTATTCATTCATTTATAATTGCCCTACCGTATGGTATAGAGCACTCCGACTTAGAAATGACCAAGAAGCCAATTCTCTTATATAGGACTTGATCAAAATTTAAGTCAAGAAGTCAGAAAATGTCTTAGCTTGACCTTTCAGGTGCCACAGGGATCCCATGCAAGGACCAGTAAAATAATTATTAGACACGAGTAACCTCGAGAAGTTGCATTGTAGAGGTTGGGGTAAGGTTTGATCCTAGCTGCAATCATAGCTGTGAATAGAAAGAACTTCGTTGTGCATCTGAAGGTGCTAAGTTACAGCATCAATGGGTAGCTTTTCGTAAATCCATCCCCGGATGATCCGATGTACGTCCTGTTCCTGAATGTTAAACGCCGGGGAACCCCGCGGCTAACCAATCACCTCATCGATTGTTCTGTTTCCAGCAGGGTTGTCGTGATGGTGCAGTGATTAGCACACCCGACTAGTAACCAGGGGGACGCGGGTTCGATTCCCACTCACGGCAATATGTTTTTCATTCAATGGTTCTGCTAGTAGTTCGCTGTCGCTATTTGTACACTCAAATTACTTAATATTTCTAGCAAAGCGTTGTGTATCCTTTGGATCCTACTAGCTTGGGACTACATCGTTGGATTTCCAGCCTTGTTAATTC
>JALIRR010009386.1:2500-16163 GCA_023091755.1 Montipora sp. Colony 1 RG-2022 | reverse complement strand
ATCTGTGATAAATTCGTAGTCGACAAAAGTCAGTAAATATGATTTAAAAAGAAAACACTTTGAAACCGTGTTTAACTAAACATGTTTAAAACATGTTTAAGGTTTGGTGTGAATGGGGCATTAGACAAGACTTCCTTTGTAAATATACAACCTTAGCTAAGGCTTATCCGAAACGGAAACTCACTCTTTTAACAATTACAAGAAGTCTTAGGCAGTACAATTGTAAAAGAAAGGTTTTACTTTTTTTATAAGACGACTAAACGTAAGTAAACTCGGGTATTTTTAAGTTGTTTAGAATTGTGTTTTTGTTAACAAATAGATTCCATGTTGCCGTGTATCTGTTCAGTAATAAATCACTGATGACGTCAGTTAATGTGGTAAGAGCAAAAAACGTCTTTTGTGATCAATAGGGAGCTTACGCAAGGAGACGAAGACGGCTACGGGAACGCCACAAAACAATAGCTCTAACGAGAAAAAAACAAAAGCTCTGCACGCCCTGCACGTGCGTTTTTTATGTTGGTGCATTTATTTACCGACCTCGTCCTGACTTGTGAAGATTTTAAATTTCGTGGCTGGTATGACGCGGCGTTTCGTCTCGGCCAAGAGACTCATCAGATACTTTTCGAATTCTAGCAAACTCGTTGAGCATCGCGCTCAAAGTCCCGTCCCGTTCCCGTTCTCGTCCTGACTACAACGAGAATTGAGCAAATTTCAGGTTGTGTACAGGACATGAGAACATGACGAAACATGATTTTATCCCCAAACAACCACCCTGTTCATGCCAATTTTATTCCCGCAATGTTGATACACACTTTTCGTTCCGAACGACTTGGAATTGTAACGAAATTATTACAATAACAAGAAATAGTATTTTTAGACGACGTTCTCATTGTCGACGCCGTCGTCCTTGCGTAAACGCCCTAATTACTGAACAGACGCACAGCAAAATAAAATCGTTGAGTTTTACATAGTAAATTATTAAACTGTACAAAAAAGCATATTTTCTTGTAAAATCCTTCAAACATATTTAAAAGAACCTTCATTTGCTCAAGTCTTTGCTTAAAATTGGTTTTAGGCCTAGGGTTAGGCTAATTGAGGGTTTTGGGTTATCTTCGAAAAGGTACCACGATAACCTGCAACGAGTGACCCGTTAAAAAATGATCCGTGTTTTAGACCTTTCGAAGAAATCCTGAAAATGAAAAATAAAAAAGGAGGTCACATTCGCATTTGAAACATTGGTACGTCTTTAGCTTTTCCAAGTGCACGTGGTCTGAAAGGAAAAAGTAGAACAATAATTTTAAAATCATTTTTTGTAATATTTTACGTCAAATGAGCCTCGACCTGGTAGCTTTATGCATTAATCAAATTCTGTGCCTCACGTTTCACGATAAAAAGCAATTACCAATTTTACGCAAGTTTCGTCTTAAAAAGTATATTAATTTCCGGTAATAGAAAATGTGGTAGGCTTAGCAACACTCTAGCTCTTTTAGAGAAGGCTCCACACTCTGCAGAAAAAAAGTGGCCTTTTCCCACCCCTTCCCTCACAGCTACTCAATTGGAGACGGCGTTTTTCCCTTTTCAAACCTATACCTTTGAACATCAGAATGATAATTTTGCTTTCAAAAATTAATAACAGAACTCCGCGCGCGCGCGGAACACCATGGGTAAGAAATTATGGTAACCTATCTGTGCGAGAAAATTTGGTTTTGGTCACCGTACGACCGTACGAACTTACGTCAGTACGACCGTACGACCGTCTACGGGCTCAAGTTTAGTATGGTTGTGATTATGGTCAATTGACACCTGTCAAAACAAGATATCCGCTCACCAGTATCACGTAACCATATCGCGGGCTCAGGTTGTCATCGAGGTCAGCTGGTTTTTTTAAAGTTGACCGCTAACCAGGTACTGGTTTTTGATTGGATCGCAGGCTCAAGACAGGTCAGACACCTGAACGTAAACGGAGCTTCATTTTTCGGGCGCTTTCTGTGGCTCGAAGCGGCTACACGGCCATACTACGTTAACAAAAGCTCTTGACAGTCGACGCTTTTAATTTACTGGCCAGTTTCAGTTGTCAAAGTAGATGGCAACGAAAACCATTCGCTCATACTTATTTGTAATTTCTAATCTAGATTTAGACTGAATTTCAGCCGCCTTCTCCGCTCGCTCACTCGAGTGAGTGAGAGGAGTAGGCGGCTGAAATTCAATCTAATCTAGATTCCGAGTACTGTACTTTAATGCATGCAGCTTTCATTTCATCCAATTCCGAATGCCTTGCAACTATTTTGCATTCACAAATACTAGGTTGAAGGTAGTATTTACTATAAGCTCTAGATTGAACGATTTCCGTCTCGAAGAACACCGATGGCGTTTCTGCATCCAGCAAATGTGACATAGTTTTCTTAGTAAAAACCCAGGCGCTCAAAAACAAGAGGCATGAGCTTCTGATGCGCTGTGGAAAGCCAGTGTAGAGACAGGGGAACACCTGTAGAGGTTCACACCACATCCGTGCTAATTGCTGTAATTAACACTTTGTGTGCCTTTTAAATATTGGCAAGAGGATAAAATATATATTAGGCTGTGAATTTTATCAAACATGTGGGGAATTCAGATTGACGGAGCCACGATAACGGCCGAAAAACACAGGCAGACTGGAGGAAGACGAAACTGCATACGCCTACACTGATGCAAGAGCGAGGTGCGCAAGAAGAGCCTCAAGACTGACATAACCGAATTGCTGACAAAATTTTATGGTGCAAGATATCGACTTATGAACGACTGTCAGCTTGATTGATCACGACACAACGCTTTCCATCTTGATAGTTCTATGCGGATTTTAAAACTGGATGCACACTTATGATTACACTCGTAATGTAGGATATATCAATAGCTTCGGAAGGAGTTGTTTGTTACTTTAGAATTGTTAAGGAAAACAACGGCTGAATTTAGAGTTATTGCGAGTAATCATGATTAATATTCTTTTCAAACTATGTTTTAACTGCCATTTGAGTCAAAAGGTCCTAATCTTGTTGCGTTTTTATCAGCAGTTTGCTATGAGTACGTCATGTATACCCTACCTGGCTTAATTATATGCAAAAAGGGCACAGTCGGTGAGCACGGATGTGAATCCTTTCAAGATTATATATCCATTTCCACTGCTTACATTGATCGATCACCTCTACCCTAAAATGTTTCCTGCCGTTCTGTTGGTATATTTCATTTACAGTTTGCCGTTTTCAGGTAGGAATGGCCTACTGGTATTTAGACAACACGGGGACAGCTCTTTATTATGATAACATCGCGACGAACTCACAAATATGTGAGAATTAGTAAGCGGAATCAAGCATTCATATTTCTACTTTCATTATAACAAGGCCGGGATAGTGATATTGAACCCGGTCAAACCCGCTTAGCAACATAATTCGATTGTTAACAACATAATCGACGAATCTTTGTGATCAGTAAGTTTTTTGGCAGCACGCACTTAAAAATACTTGTTGAAGATATGTTCTAAGGCCTAAATTATGTAGTTTCCGCTTGAGCTGCAGCAAAGCTGTTGACTGGTGGCAAGATCTTTTTTGCTCGCAGCAAAAGAACCGACAACTTGGAGAGGGAACTCGTAATGTAGGCGTAGTATAATAGGTTGAAAGCACTAGCCGAGATAACCCGACAAACAATGATCATTTGGTAGACATGAATGATCCCGCAAGCTGTATACGGAAATGAAATTCGTTAATTAATTCGACGATCACTAGTCACGCAGCCATCGTAACACTTCAGTAGGGCATTAATTAAGCTTGTTCCGAATTGGAGAGAATATGTTGCACGGTTCAATACCTCGCTAATTTTCTTTTTGCAGACTTTATGTCAAACAGCAGTCAAATTGATAAGGCTCCTTTGGACAATCACTAAGGAAAGGATACCCATTGAGGGACTGTATGCCCTCATGTAACGAGACTGTCAACACGAACAGAATCTCTAACATCGCACTAGTTGATCACGCAAATGAAGTTTTTGCATTTTTTGTGCTTGTCTTGCTATGGTTGGGTAACTTGTTATTCTGTCCTTCGCAAAGCGATCCTGATCACGAAATGATTCTCTTAGTAAAATTGCTCCAACTTCTGCATGTCCAGAAATTTGGATGTCGCAAGACATTCAAGCTGGTCGGTTTGAGAAACTCCTTTCTCTTTAGCTTTTTCATTTTGCAACGGACTCGTTTCAGCCAAATAATATATTTTTAGGATGAACAGTCTTTCTTTTGTTTACTGACATCAGTTGGTTATGTGATATATTCCGCATTAGGTTGGGTCTGTTTAAGAGTTCTTTAAAATCTATCATTTAGAAAGTGCAACAACAGAATTTAATGCAAAGCCTTCAACACCATCCCCTGCAGTGGAAGGGCAGAATTTTACTCTTGAGTGGAATTATACTCTGGATGGTACAGTTGGCTTTGGACAGTTTAACAATGTGAGTAGCAGTGGTTCAAGTGAGTTGATTGGAAAGAGATTTGGCCCTGGTAGCATTTATGTTGAGCCAGAGTATCAAGAAAGATTCAGGGGACAAGTAACAAACACCCGAGCAGAGATGATAATTGTTAAAGTGCAGAGGTCAGACCAAGGGACGTATAGAATAAATGTGCTTCCAACTGGTTCTGGTTCTCTTTCAGACGACGTAGAAGTTGTTGTGCAATGTAAGTAATTGACTGAAATTCTGTTATAAGTAGTACATAATTTTTTTCATCATGACTACTGCATGGAATTAACATCAACGTGGTATTGTTACAAATAAATCGATTAACAAGCCTAAACTTTAAATAAAAGCATCAGAACTAATTCCATTATTTTTTTTTGAGAAACACTTAAGGCATGTTGAATTGCACAGAGATTGACAATTATTTTTTTTGCTCCTCGTACATGTACAAAAAAGTTTATTTTTGCTTCCACTAATGCACCTTTGGATTTTAAATTTATCGAGGAGAAATGCAGTGCCCGTCTTAATCAGTTTTTTTATCCCAGCCTTTTTGAAGAGGTATTTATTTCGTGCAGAATGAGTTAAGCGAGCGACCAGTAACATAATAGTCATTTTAGACAAAGCATGCATAATCTCGATGTCTTGGCTTTGCTGGCTTTTACCATAATGTCATGCTTTTGTCCATGTCTCTATGGAAAAGCCTAATTTCTTGAACAGGAGCCACAAAGCTCATTAACTAACGATCATCGACGTCTCAATGATACTAATTGTGAATCGTTAAACACTGTAAGTGCTGAGTTACATGTACGCGTACAATGCAAGAATAAGCACAAGCAACATGCATACATGTACAATGTATGTACGCAGACACAGTTACTGTAGCATTTTGATAATTATTTGTAAGTTTAAGCAAAAGACACTAATTAACAACAAGTTTATGTACCTGCGTATGCTGCTTAATATATGCTTATGCTTTGGCCGTAAGTGTAAACCTGCCTTTGAGATACATGCACAGTAAAAAAGAATCCTAGTTATGATTCTACCCATAACTAGGATCCTAGACAAAATCCTATCCAGGATCTTGTTGAACATTAGGATCGTAAACGGGATCCTACATGTAAAATTAATGGATGCTGTTTAGGATCTTGCATTATATTCAAGGACTTAAAAATAGTATATCAGGGATGATTCGACCCAGAAAAATGCGTAAAGGAATTTGTGGAGCTGTGGAGCGTTGCTAAGGGCGTTGCTAAGGACGCGTTGAAATGGAGGCTTCTGATTGGTTCGTAGTACAGGGGTAGGTTATTAGGATTATCAAGGCTCTAATACTTTAAATAATTATCCAGCTGACTCCTGATTGGTCGAGAGCAGATTTCATTGACAGACCGTGGAAATTTTTTCAGGGGCGTGGTCGTGATCGTTCGGTGTGACCCGTTTTTGTAGACGTTTAAACGGGGGAACCGGTTAGGCGTTGAAGCGCGCGTTTCTTTAGACGTTTTTTTAGGTCGCAGACCCCACTCGGACACCTCTCCCCAATAAGAGAGAAAAGGTCCCAGACCCCTTCGGTCAAAAACACAAAACAAACAAGGAAATCCACAGAAAACAGATTTTAATGACTATTTACAAGATCTATACAAGAAGATGGTGCCCTGCACACGCACCCTAGTTTTTTATTATTATTATTATTATTATTATTATTATTATTATTATTATTATTATTATTATCAACGCTGATTTTGCATGTGACCGGTCAATGAGAGGATCCAGAACAGAATCATCCCACTGGTCATATCCGAGTAGAGTCTCCTTAAAGTCACCTCAGTTCCGAAGTGTTATATGTTCTGAAGTGCACAAAAAGTTGTATAGTCATCAAAAGGCCTTTCAAGTGCCACAACAGTAAGGGCAGTCAGTATCTTCTTCAAGATGGCGATTTACGTTTACAGATTTTGGGTTTTTGCTCATCTTTGCAGTCTGTCGAGCCATCATTACAACCACACAGCTTCAACTGAGGACAGAGGGACAAAGTGATTTGGAACGTACCATGCTCCAGGTCTCTTATCACTCCCTTGTTGCAACCAAAGCAAGAAGATTGGTTCTTCAGAGAATTCAGCCATCCGAGGGTAGATAATACCATGTCTCGTGTCCATGACGGACAGTTTGGGTAGGTGTAGAACACAGTTCTAGCTAAAGCTGCTGACAGAGCTGTGACATGAAAATATCCACACTATTCTACACGCTCCCCTCTGGTTACTGGCTGGCTTGCTAGACGTGCTTCTGAGAAGATAGCCACTCTCACATTTTGTTCGGTGTCGTGAAAAACACTGTTGCTACTTGTTGATAAACAAAGAGAAAAAACGGTGTTTGGATGACGATCACCAGAGGAAAAATAGGTGAATTTAGGATGCCGTGCGTAAAAGTTTACATTAATGACAAGTTCAAGGGCAACAAGCAATTGCGGCAGTGTTGCGTATGAGTCATTGCCCACCTGTGTCAGTGACACAGCGTTGTAAAGGCAGTGACCGTTTCCTGTTGTCTTTACTGCTTTATAGGTTTTCTTGTCAGGTACAGGAAGGTCTTTGGTATCAAGGCGCTTCCCATTATTTTTATCTTCTTTAAGACCCACGTGGGCGTTACAATCCAGACTGTGAATTAATGCTTTTTGGTTTGCATATTAATTTTGCTTTCCAGGAAATAAACAACTGCTTCTAACTGATCATCTTCCGAGCTACCGGCACTTTCCTTTATCTGGCAATCTAAGAGTTTAAACAAAGCTGCAAAATCTTCCAGTTCCATCGCTTTTGGAAGCTGCTCTACAGATACATCCGGTGTTACTCACTTCTAGTAACGGCTATGTATGTGAGAAACAAAGTGCATTTGTCATATGTAACTGGTCTAAGTTTCGCGCAAAATAGTGCAAACAAAACACGTGGGAAAAGAAGATCAGTTCTGCGGTTTTTTGCAATATAAATATAAGAGTTTAATTGAACTTGGTGTCCCTGAAAGACATTGAGGGCAAAGACGAAAACGCTTAGCTATTATTTTCTTACTTTTTGACCTGAAGTAACAAAAATACCATCATGATGGAGCCTTGTGTTAAAAATTTGCAAGTTACGTAATTAGTGAAGGCTGAAGCGTCAAAACGTACATTGCTCTTCCTTTGTTTACAATTGCCATTTCTGTATAAATTTTACATGACTGATGTAGCAGCAATTCAAACTTTGTTAGTCTTGAACCTTTTCTTTTTAATTTCTCCAACTGCGCGTTTCGTCTCTAAATTATTGCAAACCTCGTCAGTAAATTTAATACCAAAAATAGTAACAATTTTGCGACCACGAAGGAGGCCCACTCATTTGTTTTGTGGGACTTGTGTAAGGCAACAAAAGAAAAACTTTCTTTCTAATTCTTTTCTGTGTATGCTTATCGTTGCATAGTTTACTTTGTTTATTTGTGGTAACGAAACTGAACTGACGCCGGAGTTTGACAGGGAGCAGGTGTCACGAAACATGAATATTTTTGAAACCGCAGAAGAATTTGCATAAATGACAATTAACTGTTGTTTTGTTTTCAAGTCTTTCAAACAAAGATCAACTTGTGTTATAAACTTTCGTTTTCTTTATTGCACACTGGACTGCGCGCAAAGGTGCCCGGTCGGGCGACCAGTAATTTTACCTTGTCGCCCGATAACAAAAGTCAGTTGCTCCAGGCGACCGGGCGTGGCTAGAGCACAGCCTTGGTAATGGTTATTCAGTTTGCAGTTTTGGTACATGAAGTCCTCAAACGCAATTGGCTTATAAGAACAACAAGAGGCTCTTCAAGACATTTACTTGGAATACCATGTTGCCCAGAAGTACATGTACACTGTAGGGTGTTTGGAAGAGAGGGAAATGCTATGAGGATTGAATAGGCTAAAGCAATGTTCAGATTTGCTAAGTACAGAACAAAAAAAGGAATTGTTCCTGTAGCCAATTAAAATCTGGAAGGCTCATGACAATGGATAACATATTGGTGAACATCGCTTAGTGTTTACAAATAAAATGAATAGGTCACCAAGCAAAAGAAGTAGTTTGATTTGGTACAGGTTGCTGGATCGTAAATAAGGTGAATCTACGCAGTGCAGGGGTGACGTACAAAGTGAAAACAGTGAGCCAAGGGAGAGTGAAACAGTATCGTAGCGAGAGAGAAAACTTCTAAAAAGCATTCTTGTCATTAATGTGGCTAAGTAATATTTAGCCCTCCTCTTACCAGCTACAATGGCACTGAAGCAGCTGCATAGTTTAGAAATTAACAGTGTTGTGAATAATGTGGTGACCTCCCTCTATAGCTATAGGTAAGCTTAATATAAACATGAAGACTGTACGGTCCGCGGATGATGCTTGTACAAAGATCAGCTGAAAGAAAAAGAAATTTCAGGCATTTCAAACATACCACTGCTGGGAGTTCTGTACTGATGATTTCATCCTGCCGTCAACATGCAAGATTTAGATTGACTATCTTTATTCACAACATTTCCAGAAGACTGAATCAAGCATTTTCAATCTTTAGCTGCTATTGAGCTTTCACTCAGAACGTGGACTTAATTGAGTTTCCTAATCAGTGAACTTCATTAAAAGTTTCACAGAGAAACCTCAACACAGTTCCCATCACTTTGGCTGCCCCATCCACTGCATGTTATAAATCCGGATTTTCATAGAACTCTGTAAGAATTGAGGCTTTATGTTTGAAGCCTTGTGCGTGCAGAAAACCCCTTCAATGACATTCGACACCATGGCTGCTGTTTTGTTATAGAGGGAGCTGAAATGTATTGCTCCAAGGGATCAAGTGAATTGCTTGTAGCCAAGGAAATTCTATTGTCCATTTTGCGGCACTGAACAAAGTCAACCAATACTTTTCAGGTATTTGAGTAATTACCGGTACCCAATAACTCAGTTTATTTTGACACGTATGCAACAATTTAACATTTCAGCCAGTTCATCCTGATATCACTGTGGACCGTGTAAAAAATTAATTTACAACCCTTTCATTCGCTGGTGTGTATGTCATGATTACTCTTTGCGAGATGTTAGATTCCTGTGTTCACAAGTTTTTTTTAACTTGCATGTGGAAGATGTTTATATTATTTCAATTACAACCTCTCCCTAGGGATTATCATGCAAAGCTTAATTTAAACCATTAAAATCCCCACGTCCTAATTCTATTGTGCATTTTTCTGCACTTCCGGTTTTCAAACCCATTTTAATACTCGGTATACCTTTAGGTATCCCGAGTAATAAGCATTCCTGACATATTTTAGCTTATTCCTTGACTACAGTATGGCTGCAGAGTTTTTAGAAGTGCAACTAGTGTTAAAGAGACAGACAAATTGAACGATTTTTTGTTCTTTGATGGATTATGAACACCAAGAAATCTATCTTTAAACAAGAAAACTGTTGTGTTTAATAATCAGCGACTTATGTAGAGGGCTTACCCGCTAGCCATATATTTAAAATCCTTTCATTACATGTCAGTTTTTAAGCAACGAAACTGTGGCACTTTCCTCCAAATTAAGTTAACTTCATTTTATTAAAGCTATTGAGCTGGCAATCCCATTCCCTTGTCTTCATTACAAACTTTATCTGCTCTCGTTATTGTACATACATGTAGTGGGGTACATGAATAAGTAAACCTTTAATTTTTTTTAAATGCGGCTGCACTAAGTTCAGTCATACTTGTTTTCATGATTGCAACATTTTTTTTTTCATCCAGTGTGCATTGGCCTTATATAAATTTTATGGCCTTGTAATTGTTATGGTTTGATTTTTTTTTCTTGCAGCAGCTCAACAAGTGTTTGTCTAATATTCAGTGTCATAATCTGAAGCAAAGGAATATCTAAATTGGACTGCATATTTGGTTTAAGAATTTTTTGCCCCACAGTCAATTATTATCTACATTTTGTACATTTAACACATGGTCACAGTCACAACCTTGTACCCCATCTTCCTAGAACTTGGCTTGATGCAACTCAGAGTAAACATTAGCTGTGCCCCCTCATCCAGTCAAGACGTAGAATAAGTTTAAATTCTTCGACTGTGAAAAAAAGTCTTTCTAAGTTTATCACTTTGGTGGACAATGTCATTTCATAGTAAATGTTACACTGGTATAGCCCGTGATGTACATCATCACCAGTTTATATACAGTGGTTATTGTGAACAGGCTGGTATAAAATTAATCCAACAAAGAATATTGCTTCATGTCATCCAAGTGTTCCAATTAATGACAACACACACAGTACTGGCACATTGCATCATTTCTGTCACTCTTGTTTTAACTTTTTTGCTTACTCACAGTACATAAATTGTAATTGACTTGCACAAACAATCACTGACAATGAATCAAAATCAAATCATTGTGTATTAAAGTTTTGTGAGTATAGTCACATTGTTCATCTGAGATATAAGTCCAAGATTGGGCCTTTTAAATGATATGTATAACCTTTATAAGACCGGAGTAATGTACATGTAACAATTTTAAAAAAATTATTGTAATCTTTCACCTATTTTGACAGATCCCCCAAACATAACATCCATTTCATTGAATCAAACGGTAGTTGATGAGGGAGATGTGGTGCTACTCAAGTGTACAGCTGATGGTAATCCAAAACCAAATATCACCTGGAACAGGCTGTCAAGTAATGGTGCTGATGTACGTGTAGGTCCTGCAGAAACATATCTGAACATCGCAGGGAAACAGGATGAAGGGGACTACAGATGCATTGCTGACAATGGAATTGGAAATGAAGACTTTTCTGATGTCTTGAACATTACTGTTGAATGTAAGTCTCAACTGCTTAATACTTCATTTTCAGATTGAACTTTAAAATCACCCTTTTCTCTTCAATTAAATTTCAATGAGTGCTGACAAGTTGAAAAGAATTAGTCAAACAGTCGAGAATAAGCAAGGATAGCAATCGCATCCTGCTCTATTCTTAAGTATTTGGTTCACATTATTGTGCCCAGCATCACACTCATTGAAACTTTTAATTGATATTGTGCCTTTATCAACATGCAGACTATGCATACTGGAATCCTTAATTTTCATACAGCTATATTGTCTGTTTCATGCATGGACCCAATTGTTGGTGTAGGCTCGATTACCATGGGTCAATTATGGTAATGCCACGCCCTCATTCCCTGAGAACATGCTTGGATGCATGATGCCAGATGTTTTTAAATTTATGTACTAATTTGTAAATTCTAACAACTGAATCATGGAAGTCCTCCACCCCATGATTTTTGACGACATCATAAAAGAGCTCTATGGAGTAAATCTATTGTAAACTGACTTTTAAAAAAATAATTATTTTCGTATAATATTTAAACTGTGGAATACATGCAGAATGAAATAAAAGGTGGAAAGGTCATCACAATTAGTTGAACAACTGAAGCATTTGCAAAGGAAGCTGAATAAATCTAGGTTTGAATGGGACTCTTACCCATGACCTTGCGACAGCACTGCTTAACTAGATGTTTAGCTGTTAGGGAAAAAAATGAAGCAAAATTGCTGAGCTGCCAATTAAAAGTGTAGCACGACAGGCTAGTGTTGTGTTACCGTGGCCGTGGACAGTAGCAGTTTTGCCGCCACAGTGTACCATTCATTTCTGGACTTAGTATCTTGAGTTAAAGGCCTTTTATTCTGTATGATTTTATAGCCTATCGTCCCATCAACACAGTCTTCTCAACAAATTTGACCAACAACACAGTTAACTTGAATGAAAGCTTTATCCTCATGTGCAATGCTGATGCAAACCCAGCTGCAACCTATCGATTGTACATAGAACAGGAAAGCTTGCAGGAACAGAGCAATGGCACTTACCTAACATTTGTTAGTACCAGAACAAAGCAGGTGACCTACACATGCATCCCATTCAATGACTTTGGTGATGGGCTCTCAAAGACAATCAATGTCACAGTGCATTGTAAGTATTATATGTATCAACTGTTTCTCTAGAATTTTATTTTCGTTGACATGCATGTTATGTCATTTCTGCCATGGAGGTGGCAAAAACATTAAATCTTTTATGAGCCTCTTTTGTTTATAACACCATCATTGCAGGAATGACAAGGCTTGCAAGTCAATGATACTTGTATTAATTAAGTACACCTGTGCAATGTCATGTACACTGTTTATTATTAATCCTACCGTATGCAGTACAGTTCATGTACATGTATGTTTGACTGGTTATAGGATACGATACCTCATTATAGGAAATTTACCCTTCATGAAATTAACATGAATTTAAAAAGCTGTGTTTTAATATATTTTTTTTAACATTAATTTCCACGCTGTCAATTAAGTAGAGCGTTAATTACTGTGACCTTAATTACCATTTATTCCCCCCCACATAATTATTATGTGCACACTCTAGAGATTCTTGTCACCTTGTCAAACAATAGAGTTTAATTTTATTCACACCCTTTATTTCACATTTAAGGAAAATCGTTTTCTTGTGCACAACAAATTATTTTTTGAAGGGTGTACCAGTCGTCGCTTTGCCCACATTTAGAAATTTTACCCCTTCTTTCGCGTTAATTTCCTTTTTTGGGAAGCAAAATTCTATTCAAATCATGTTAATTGAAGTTGCATTAATTTCAAATAAGAAAATTGTTACATGTAATTAACACAGTCAAGGGTTAATTTCCTATATGTATAATAATTAAGGTACATGTAAATGTACATTACAGCGGAAGGCCTAAGAACAAACTGTACACTTAATGTATGGTCCCAAGGGAAACAGTTAGTTTTGTTTTCCCGAGAGTCCTGTTGTTTTCTGAGACGAAGTCAAGGGAAACATCAGGACTTGAGGGAAAACCAAACTAACTACATGTAGTTTCCCAAGGGACCAGACATTTTAAAAGTGCTTTGTTATATAATTTGACTTTTCCTTCAACAATCACAGCAAAACATCCGGAGTGGGAAACAACTGCAGAATTGTGATCTGGTTGGGTACATTTTAATTTGATCAGGTGCATGTGACCAAGAATCGACCAATCACAGTGCTTGTTTTGTTTAAGAGTGAAATTCTAGGTGTAAAACAATGATTATTGTATTGTGATACATGTATAAAAGTGCCCTGAGTTGTGTAATGGGGACATCTACATGGATTTTAATGATGACAGGTTGCCGGTAATATGAAGTTCAACAAGACTTCTAATGGCTT
>JALIRR010009385.1:5000-16164 GCA_023091755.1 Montipora sp. Colony 1 RG-2022 | reverse complement strand
GTTTCGATCTATTATTACTTACTTTACCTGATTTTATGGGTGCATGCTTGTTACTTACTCTATTAAAAATATGGAGAAATCTACTCAGACTTTCGTTAACATCACTAGAGCGATAAACTGGAGACCAATCTACTTCATTCAGTTCTGCCTTGAACAGATCAATATTCAGTCGTTTAAAGTCCCTAAATTCAATAGTATCTGGAAAAGGCGTCGGGTCTAATCTGTAAAGTATACTAAAAACAGAACTTTTGAGTTACATGGCAATGATCTCTTACACGTATGTCCTTATCAGTATATTTTTTGTTACAAATGTGGCATGAATCTGCTTTTTTAAAGTTTATTTCATCTTTTTCTGTCATTTTAAATGGCTTGTTGAATTTGTACTTGATAACATTCTTACAGCATTTTACTTCTTCAAGCATTTTCCCATGAATTTGTATGCAGCATTTTCATCTCTATAAATTTGAACTGGTTTGCTGTATTTGTCATCATAACAACAAACAACTTAATAGCCATAACCACAATCGGTATGTTTTTGATAAGCTTGAGTATATGATTTATCATCATTTGGCTGGCAAGCATGAACTTTTTCTGTAATAGCTTCAAAATCAGCATATATCACAAACGGAACAGGTTTGATAGCTTAATTGTTTGCCATTCATTGAACTACAATTTTCTTTGTGAATAGTTAAAACTTGCTAAGAACTGAAACATTGCAAGCAATACATACAAAAGTGTTTTCTTTCTTGTGCTTTGGTTTGATTATACATAAATGTATTGAAATCTTTGATAAGTACATAATGTGTTTTGGTTTCTTCAGTTATTAATAATAAATTCACACAATCTCCATACTTTTCTTTTGATATATAAATAGGAAAAGGTTGTTTATTTTCATAACGAAATACATTGATGTCAATACTGTTTTGTTTTTCAATTTTGTTTATTTGTTTAATAGTTACTGGGAATTCAATGCCTTGATAATCTAAATTTTGAATAAATGCTTTATCTGATTTTCTAAATCTTTGAGGATCTTTGTTTTGTGGAATTTAAATGTCTTATGTGACACCATTTAAAACATTCGTTGTCGGTGTTTTTTTAAGTTAATTAATCCTTTTGAACTATTTTGAAGCTCTTATGGTAGTTTAATATAGCTATTACCTTTCATTGGTTCATATTTAACAATATTGAGGTAATGATTTTTAACAGATTGAATAGTCCAACCGCTACCTTCACTTATCCATTGTGCTATTTTATTTAATATTTGTTGTTTTGATAATTGTAAAGATAGTTCAATTTGATTGCTATTTATTTTTGTCTGTGCTATGATGTTAAAATAAGCTGATTTAATTGTTTTTTGTTTATGACCTGTTTGCTTTTCAAATGTTACCTTCAATGTTTCAACAAATTTTAGTCCTTTCATTTCATTTCAATTTCTTTTCAATATGTGTTTCAACTGGATCATTATTGTTTTTAATGCTTATTTCATATGATGTTGTAAAGCCTTAACGTATTTTGGATTTCTAATTTTTGTTTTTCCTTTTTCTCATAAGTTCACCACCAGCTAATAAACGATTCATCCTTTCTGCTATTTCAAAATCAGTTATTGGCTGATCAGATTGTTGTTTTGTAATTGGCATTGGTATAATGCTGTCTTCCATTGAAAAAGTCACTTTTTACTTTGGTTCAACAGACGTATTTTGCTTATTTTTGCTTTTTAAAATACCAACAATTTTATCTGCAGCCCATTGACCAGCAAAATCACCAACTTTTTCAGATCCTTTTGTTAAAGCTCTTTCAGCTAGTTTTTTAGTTGTTTTCGCAGCTAATTCTTTTGTTGTTTTGTTGAATAATTTGTTTGCTAAGTTGCTAAATATTCCTTCACCATAGATATGTTTTTTTATGTAACGACCTGATTCTTGGTCATATCTCATTTTAAATTCGTTTTTGTTCATATATATTAATGACTTATATATTATTCTTCCCGTAAATTTAATGTCATGAACCAATCAATATTGTTTAAAACTACAGGTCTTCCAATATTATCTGTTACTGTAATATTAACTTCGTTGATAATTTTTGTATTTGTTGGTGAAAAAATTGCTCTTTTCGGCTGAAGATTAAAAGGATAGCTTCTTGTTAAATCATTAGTAGGAATCAAAGCTAATGTATTAGATCTTTTTCCATCCGTATAACGATCAGATATCAAGCTACAACCAATTTCTAATGCATCAATACTATTAGTTATATTTGGTAATCTAACACTGTATTCAGTTCTTTTTTCTTTTAAGATCACTAAATTTAGAATTTCTTAAATCAAGTTGCCATTTTTTTTTAACTCTACAATAACTCTATAACTTGAAAGTACAAATATTAAACTAATTTCTTCTTTATCATCACCATTTTCAGAAAGAGCTGATTGAATATAATCATTCAGATCATCATAAGTGTACATTCCATCAACAAATAAAATGGTTTGCCATGTTGAGCCATTATCATTTGAATATTTTATTTGATTATTACCATAAGTACTATTAATAGTATGCCAACTAAATGTCATACTTAATCTATCAAGTGCTATACCACATTTTTTTTCTTCACTTAAATGAATAGGAGGAGAAAATTTAACAATGAAATTTTCGGATTTATTTTTATCAATTTTTTCTCTATTAATTGATGAAATATGTAAAGCTCGTTCGTTCATTTTATAATATTAAATTACAGATTCTTTCAAAAGCCCTGACAATTGATTATTATCAATAGCACCAAGCTTGTTTAATGTATGAGCTATTTGACTGAGTAATTCTAATCTGTTTAACAAATCATTGATATTATTATAATAAACAACACCGGAGTCAATTTTGCTAAATTTGTTACTTGATCTATGTATTGGAATTTCACTAAGTTTGTTTAATTGATCAAACAACATTTGAGATAATTGGCTGTATCTTTTTTTGCTGTTAAACCTTTTTGTTAGCAAATCAATTGTGTCGAAATCTGCTTCTTCATCTAATACTTTTTGTCCATTTTTTGATGCAACAAGACGAAATTGACCCAATAATTTTGGTAAATCTATCATCAAACTACCATATTGACCATTTGATTTAATTTTGTAAGCATTTCTCTTTGGTTGAGTGTATCTAAAACTCAATCCTTGACCAATTGTTTTTTTACCTTCTTCTAAGATTTCATTGTCTAATTAATTGATTATATCCATATTTTGTGCTTTTATACTTTTTTTTGAAAGAGTTCCCTTTTTTTGACCACGTTTTTGAACAATTTTACCAATATAAGAATCATGATCACTAATATCAATATCACCATCAATTGAAGCTTGTAAAGTACTGCTTGGAAGTGGTAATTTATATTCTTTTAATTTTGTATTTCTTCAAGACTGAAATATTTGTCTAAATTAGATTTTAACATTGTTGGTGTATATCCAAGTGGCAATTGACTTGTTTTTTCTGGTTTTTCATACGTATATTGTAACATTGATATATCTTCCAAATTGGATGCAAGAGCTTTTTGATTCTTGTCAAGTTGTTCAATTAATTTGTCCTGTTTTTCATCAGTCGTTTTCTTTGTTTCTTCTTGAGCTTTGATTATTGGTTTAAAGTTTCTGACAATCCAATTTGCATATCTTGTTTACTGTGTCTATATTGTTTTATTTCATCCTGTATTTGGTTAATGATCTTACCAGCTTTAATTCTAGTATCAGAAATTTTCTTAAATCGTTCTTTGTCCATGTATATAATTTATACTTACATAAAAATACTTATCTAAAATAATCTTCATTTAACTTAATATAACGTAGTTTATATAAACGGAAATACCTAATTACGATCGTAAAAATGAAAAAAACGATTTTAGACAATTGTATGGATATATGCCAAAAGATACATTTAGAATGCTTTTAGCTTCACCTTCAGGAGGTGGAAAAACAAATTTTCTCTATCATATGCTTACACAACCTCTTTTATACTTTGATCAAGTACATCTGTATGCTAAAAATCTCGATCAACAAAAGTACCAAGATTTAATGAGTTTGTTTCAAGGTGTTAGTGATAAAGTTGGTTATGATAGCATTAAAACAAGCAATGATAAAATATTACCTGTTAATGATATTAATAATAGTGGACAAAGATAGTGATTTTCGACGATTTTGTGATAGAAAGAAATCAAAAACCAATAATTGGCTATTTTATTCAAGGAAGGCATAAAAACTGCTCAGTAATTTATTTATAACAATGCTTTTATGGTTGTCCAAATG
This sequence comes from Montipora sp. Colony 1 RG-2022, assembly GCA_023091755.1. Classification (NCBI taxonomy): domain Eukaryota; kingdom Metazoa; phylum Cnidaria; class Anthozoa; order Scleractinia; family Acroporidae; genus Montipora; species Montipora sp. Colony 1 RG-2022. The sequence goes on along the minus strand of JALIRR010009385.1, from coordinate 11,897 downwards.
ATATTCGTTAAAATTGTTCACATTTTTGCATATACAATTTTCCAAGTTCAAATGAACAAAATTTAATTTTACGAGAATTAGGTGTACAAAAAGATCAGTATAAAAAAGCAACTGAAAAACCATATTCTTTTTTGTATGTTGATAAACCAAGTAATAATATCAAAAGAAACTCTTACGGAATAATATAACAAACATATATAAATGGGAATGTTTAATGAACATAGTACAGGCCATATTACTTATACTAGGGGATTACCTGGTTTAAAAGGTCATCCTGGTATAGGTTATAAATTAACTGCAGATGGTAATTATGATATGGACAATAAAAAATTAACTAATTTAAAGGAGGGACTGACAACAATGATGCTATTTCAAAACATTAACTAAAAACTGGATTAGCATCAAAAGCCGATAAATAAGAGCTAAATTATTATAAGAAAGAAGTGAGTGCTCTAGCCGCTTCCTAAGTGCTTTACAACAGAACAGAGCACAGTCAAGGCTTCTTTATTTGTTTTATGATAAAGAACACGTAATTTTCTTCAAAAATTCTACGTTATTTTCAAAGCGAGCGCTGCTTGTGGCGAACTGAGGTGTCGTCAGCACAGTGCTTTATACTCTGATAAAGCACGCTAATTTGGACCAATCAGAGCGCTTGTAAGAATGTTTCAAATTATTTGATTGGTTAATGAAACAAACGCTTGTCAAAACATCAATAAACTGGAAAGTGGCTTGACAGAAATCACACAAAATTCGAATTTATGGAAAAACAAGTGCCTCAATGTTCGGTTTCAGTCCGTAAAAAACAGTAAAAACGAGGATTTAAATAATTAAGTTCAGTGAAAACCAGCCGAATTGTTGCCCATGAAAACCTGCACGTTTCCAACATGACAATTGGAAAACAAACTGTTCATTGCTTGCGGATGGAATCTGAAAACCTGTTGGGAATTTTGTAAATGAAGAACTCCAGCGTGAGGACTTTCTGAGCTTGAAAGAACTGCTGGACCAGGCGACGGCTGAGGTCTTCCATCCCAAGCACTTGACAGAATATCTGAGCAAGCCTTTAACTGACAGCTTCAATAATACCCAAGGAAAACTTCAGAAATTCATCTGCCATTTCTGCAGATGATGGCGTGAGCTTTTGTTTGTTCTGTGCTTTGTACTCTCATAAAGCACGCTGTTTAAACCAATGAGAGCGCGCGTTATATAGAAACTTTATTATAAATGTACATAAACCACAATGCCACAAAAAAAGGTAAATTCCGATTAGAAATATTATCGGTCAATATTAAATATGCCACCAGATGGTAGTTCAAAACAAGTTAAAAGAAGGTTATATATTAACTTTCAAGGTACTTATGATAATGATAGCCCTCCTTTTTTACCAATTAAAAAGATAATGCAATACATGACCTTGATATTTCGATATATGATTATGAAAAATATTTTGAAATTAGTCCTCTGGAATATTTTGAAAGGCATATGCCTATTGATATGAATAATCAACCAGTTATCAACTTAGGCAGTCCATCTGGTTTCAAAGATGCTGATTCAAAAACATCATTAGCTTCAATTATTAAAGAATCATTTATTTTTGGTATTGTAAAAAAGACCACATTTATTCGTAATGGAAGGTCTTACTACAGCAATGCATTTATTTCCAGTGGTGTAAAAATTAATTTTGATTTCATAAACATCAAGACAATTACTTTGTTTAATGAAGGAAAGTGTGTCGCCGAACATTCAGCTTTGTTTTTATTATTTAATGTTAAACGCGCGTGCTGTTTACGTTTAATGTTGCGCGTACACTACACTTGAATTTATATGTCACAAGGCTCGTCGCGTGGAGTGTTTGATTTAAAGTCGCGTAATCTAAGATTTTCAGTTGTGCAGAAACAACCAAGCCAACCAGTAGTTCATAATGTTTGCTAACCAGTTATTGTAATTGCCAACCAGTGATTCGCTAAAGTTTTACCGGACCGTTTGCTACAGTGTACGTCAATTACGGAGACAGTCAAGAAGTAAGTTTGAAGTTAGTTTCTAAAATTATTTGTGTTAATTTTCTGTTTCTTTTGAACATTTGTAAGGTCGAGTGCCAACGCAATTTCTTTTTATTTTAGATCGAATTGTCTTGTTGAATTAAATACGGGTCTTTCTCCGTATTGGCGTGTTTGGTCTCTTGTTCAACGGAACACAACGTATATCAATAAAAACGATATACTCCATCTAAATTTTGAAGATTTAGGTAGCGGCAATTTTAGATCCTACCAAATAAGATTTCGTTTCACTGCTCTACCTACAAAGTTGGTTATTAATAGAGTTGTAAAAATTTTATCAATTTATCTTATTAACGCTGTTGATATTAAATTTAAACTCGTTTATCAAGTAGTTGGCGTGTAATTAATATAATATAATATAATAATAAATAATGCCTTACATTTTAGATGAAAATGGTGATTATGCTTTAGATAAAAATGGCAACAAATTAGAATACACATTTGAATATATCAATGATGAAAATACGATTATCAATAATAAAACTGAGCTACTAATAAATGATAATGGTCATCTTGATACAGAAAACCGAAATTTAGTTGTTAAAGATGGCATAAATAGTAACCATTCTATCACAAAGGGTCAGCTCGATATAAGCTATTAATAATCTCCAACAAGAAATATCATTGTTACAAAATCAGATAAAAAATAGTGGAAACAGATAATAATTGTAAATGTATATACATAATATGTGTGTGAAAAAATATTTAATTTCAATCATATAAGCAAAAATCTATCAGATGATAAAATTAAAGAAAAAAAAGATTTGTATAAATATTATCACAAAAAATATTGGTGTTATAAAAAAAAAGTTCAAAATTACCAAAAAATGCACATATCAACCAATATTGGCTCAGCTGTATTAGTAGTTACTGGTACAATTTCAGGCGCCTTAACTCTAAATCCTATTGTTTTAGGTTCCATTTCAGAACCTGGTGTTCGTTTACAAACATATGCTACAGCAAAAAAAATATGATCGAAAATTATAAAATTGCAAATTTGCATATACTAGTTACAATAATCTCTTAAATGAAATAAGAGATTCATTACGGTCTGGAGTATTTGATGAAAATTTATTTTTTAATGAATCTGTTGTATTTGATAATATTATTAATGATAATTGTGTTTCTATACCAGAAAAAAATAATAAAAAAATATAACAAAAAATTCATAGTTCAATCAACAAACAAAGCTGATTCCAATATTTATCATAATCATGCAAAGTCTTTTTGGATTTAGTAATTGGGATATCAAATTTTAAATTCCATTTTTCAAAAAGCTTGTGTATTATAAATTTGATTGATTTTATCCTTTTTTCTGTCTTTGTTAACTATATGTAAAACTGTGTTTATAAGATCAAATGCCTTACAAACACGGTTTATAATAACTGTTGATATTGCGAATTTGTTTATTGAGGTCTATATCTGTTAATACATTCTTAACATTGTATTTTCTTATATAGACTGACTTTTCCCTGATTTTATACATATTTTCATAAAAATCAATGTAATCGTTTTTAAATATTATATGATCTACTAAATCACAATTTTGGCATGTCATTTGAAAGCCATCTACTAATATTAATTCTTTTTGATCACAACAATTATCATCGTTATCTGTTTTTATATCATCTTCATTATGTAAAATAATACAACAAAAAGGACATATTTTATACTCCTTTTTAAATAAATGTTTCATGTAATTTTTCACAATTGTTTAAACTTTACTGCTAAAGTTTACTTATAAAGTTTATCGAGTGACATGCTATGGTGATTCTTCCATTTAATTATGCAAATATTTAAACACACGTCATGAATTCATCTTCCAAAGTAGTTTCCAAAATGAAAACCAAAGTGGAAACCAAAACAGAAACCAAAATGGAAATAAAAATCATTTGAGAAACAATTTTGGTAAAAAAAAAAATGAAAGTTGTGATTGGTTAAAACTGACTTGAATAAATTTATCCGATCATTTTCATGGGAAAAAACCCTTTCTTTATTTCCGAGAATTTCACGCTATGGTGATTCTTCCATTTGATTATGCGATTATTTAATCATGTAGTTTTTCACTTGGTAATATTTTTTAAAAGAGATATAGAAAAAAATTTGAAAAACATATGGATTAATTTTTTAGTGAATTTTGAATCCAACTCAAAATTTCAACGCAAAATTTATGCATATTAATTAGATTGAGTAGTTTTAAAGTTGGTATTTTTGCGCTTGGTAAAAATTTAAACCTCGTTTGTATTCAAATTTGTAAAATGCGCTAGTACCCCCAACTACTATACTACTTGTTTGAGTCCGTCTCGGTGCCTCTTTTATTTGCCGAAACAGACAAAATGTCGTCTTCATCGAGGATTTGCTCTTTTCTGCAGCTTGGGTTGGAGTCTTCTACGAATCCCATTCATGCATCAATGCTTTCTTCTGCAGATATAAACGCCCCAGCATCCCAGGAAGAGCCAACCTTATCCATGAGCTCTTGCAGGGCTGGTAACTTGTCCTTGCCTTCAAAAGGTTTGTCCTCCTCTTCCATTTCCTCCCGATACAATTTGGATTTTTTTTACGCACTTAACAATTGTATCCAACCACACTTCATTCCAGGCATGTTTTCCCCATTCGAGTGCCATAGAAAGTTTGATGGACTTCACAATTTCGCTTGCATTCTTTACTCTGTCTACTTTGGAGCAAACACACCGTATAAGTCTCTTCTTATATTTGACCTTCCAGTTTGCGATGAAAATTGATGGTGATGTTGGTTGTTTTTTTTGGAAGAAAATTGATGGTGATGTTGGATAACTTATGCGCCGATCAACTCAAAACTTCAACATCCCCGCCCGAGAATTTGAACTTTTGAAGACTGGATTGTTCAAATTCCCGCCCCCTTGGGCCAAAATGGTGCTTAAATCCCACAACCCTATAGTCGGATTTGTCTGTCATACCCTACTAAAGAACAATTGTCGTCGACTCCTCCTGTCTTTAATAAGACCTTTTTATAGGTCAATCGTTCACAAATGCGATATCTCTTCCTTTAAACTCTTCCATCTCGTTCAAACACATGTTTTATAGCTGTTAGCGACTTGGGCGTCCGAAAAAAAAATTCATTTGAAACCTGACACTTCCGGTTCAATTTCCCCACCCCACGCAGGCAAAGGTCAAATTCCCCACTTCCCTGGAACAGAAGATAGTCAAATTCCCGGGGGGAGGGGATGTTCAAGTTTCGATTTGATCGGCGCATTATCGCCAATGCTAGGAGGGTGACATAGAGCATTATCCAAGAACAGCAGTATGTTTTGCTTTTTCCTCGTCAGCCTTTCATTCAGTCGCGCAAGCACCTCTCTCGTAATCTCCGTATTCATCCACGCCTTTGGGTTGGAATAATACCAACACCCATATGGGCGTTTAATGTGTTTTAATTTACCGAAATAACGTGGTTTTGCGTATTTCACGATGACGATGGGGTCCTCCTTAACCCCCGCAACATTTACAAAAAATGCCCACGTGTTTCTTTACTTAGCTTGCTTTCCGCCCCTACATTTCCATTCCTTTTTATTCAGGGTGGTTTCAGGGAGACCTTTCCAAAAGCTTCCGGTCTCGTCCATATTCCATACATCCTCTGGGTTCCATCCTTGTGTAACTTCCCTAACGCGCTCGTTCCAACTTTCTGCAGTTTCTTTGCTTACGTCTCCGTCTTCACCTGCTGTTGCCATTCTTTGCAGACTGTACTGCCGCTTAAAACATTGCAACCAGCCATTTGAAGTGGTAAAGCCAGTTGTTCCTAACTTTTCTGCAATAAGCAAAGCTTCCTCCTGAGGCATTGTACCATCAACAGGGATGTTGGATTCCCTGCAGACAGTATACCACTCCCACAAAGTTTCATTAACATCCTAGTACTTTGCTGAACGGAACCTCTTCTTACTCGATTGCATGTTACTTTCGTATTGAGCGAGGATTGCCTCTCTGTCTTTCAACCTTTTTGTGCCTGCGTTCCACCGATGCCAAATTTTTCAGCGACTTTGCGGTATCCTTCTTTGGGGTGACTCTGCGTAGTTTATCATCTCAACTCTCTGTTGTAAACTCAGACATTTTCTTTCTCCTGTTTCCTTTGAGATTGAAATTTGCAGTGCTTTTTTTCTTGCTTCTTCGTCACTTTGGGCGCTGCTGGACTGTTGTGTGGTCATTGCTACATCTTGCGGCTCTGAGTTGCAATTTGCCTTCTCCTTGCTGTTTGTATTGCACAACAAACACGTGGAGAGTTTCCTCGGGAAGAAACACGGAACAATCTGGTCTGTTGCACACGGACGCTTGACAAATTAAACAAATATATTTGGTTTCGGCTTTGCAGGTGCAACAAAGTCCCACAGAAGACATCCTTTCCTTCACTTTTAGTTTGCATTGATAGCTCCGTAGCATTCAAGTAGTGACTGGATGAAATTGTCTTCTGCTTATCTCAGCGTCGTTGGGAACATGCCGCTTAATTCTTATTGGCTCAGTCTATCATAGTGCAAGTGATAACGAGTGCCACTTAATTAAGTATGATTCCGCTCTGTGCACGTGTAAAAATTCTCAAGAGATACATCAGGCAAATCAAAAGTACGCTGAAAGGCACAGATGTCCTTGGAAATTGTGAAGGTAAACTCTTTTATTAGAGGCTATCATGAGTATAAGATTGAGACTGAGTGGGAACCAAGTTCAGGAGACGTTTACAGACTAATGCGCGAGCCTAACAATGTAAACGATTCAACTGTAGCAGCGGTCGTGAGGAAAATTACTGATGACGTGGAAACAGGACAAACAGTTTTTTTTTTAATATAAACAATATTTATTACATTTGCTCTAAGAGCAAAGA
>JALIRR010009384.1:7500-12500 GCA_023091755.1 Montipora sp. Colony 1 RG-2022 | reverse complement strand
AAATATAGTTAAATAAAATTTAACATAGTTAACGACTAGGAGCTAGTCTGGTCAGTAGTGTTTTGCAGGCGGTTGTTAGTGTCTTGGCCGTCTGGTAGCGTTGTTCAGCGTTTTGGTGCGTTCTGTAGCGTTTGTTATAGTTACATGGTTCACAACCGGGAGCTAGTCCGGTCAGTAGCGTTTTGCAGGCGTTTGTTAGCGTTGTTATGCGTTTTTGTAGCGTTTGCAGCACTCTTTAGGTTGGGGGAGCCCTGGGGCTGACATGGTTCAGCGGTATTCCTGCGTAGTGCATGCGTTGTCCAATGTGCTTGCAGCGTGTTTGTTGGCATGGCGTTGTGAGTCGGTTTAGGAGTTTAGTGGTTCTCGGCGTTCCCTCCCTCTCCCCCCCTTTCTTTTTTTTTTTTGTGCTCTTTTTTTTTTTTTGTGTGTTATTATTATTATTATTATTATTATTCCACTGAGCTATCTGGCTCAAGTGTGACGGGTGCCTTAGGGGGGCCTGGCGCGGGGGGCTCGTGGCTTGGTTGCGGGTTGGGCAGGCCAGTCGGGTGTTCTAGCGCCTTGGGGATGTGACTGCGGTTGCAGCCCCCAGGCTTCCTGGGCACCTACCCTCCACTGGCGACGTGGGCGTTAATGACAAATAGCAAAATTAAATTGTAAGATTTCTGCACTTTATTATTTTCTTGGTTTTTTCTCCCTAATCTTCAATAGTGCCTCTATCCTACCCCACTCTTTCTTCACTCATCTATTCTCTCTTATATACAAGTACCAATTGAAATAGCCAACTGGTTGCATCCTGTCAGTTGGGGTTAATCACATTTCTGTTAAGTTTACCGTAAATGCAAGATATTAAAAGTGGGGTGCCTGTGAACTAGCTTGATAGCTACATGTAAGTGCACTTTCACTTTAAACAAAGCATTTACAAAGCATCTTTTTTTTTTTACATTATGATTTGTATGTTACTGGGTTGTAACTAGTTGAGCAAAGCCTCAGTAATTTCTAGCATTGACTAACCAGGTCTAAGTGACAGTGTTACATTCTGTGGTTTCACTTTAACATCTGGATCAAGAAGCTTATCCTAAAAGTGAAAACAACAAAAAAGAGGAGTTACATGTAATAATGTTGATAGTCTTGATGTACCATTCCAACCCGATTGAAAAATCAATAAAGTAATTTAAACTGGAAAAGATTTACCTCATGGGTGACAATACGAGATGAGGGATTGGCTATTTTCTGACATCTATTTCTGGTGTGGTTACTGAGAGAGTCACATCTGTCCCTTGGCTGCTCCAGCCAAACATACACCTATAGCAACCAAATGAATCATTTTTTGTTACATGATTGATTATACAAAATGTATCATAATTACATGTAAGTTAAGTACGATCATCAGGGAGAATGTAGTCCTGAGAAGGACTGTTTGAGATGACAGTGACTGACGTTTCGACAACCTGACCGGAAGTCATCTTCAGAGTCACATGATTTGTGTAACGTCAGTAGACACTATAAAAACTCCGGTCAAAGATGTCATTGGTCAACTTATTTGTGATGTTATTGGTCGACTGTCAGTTGAACCTAGATGTAATTGGCTGCGAAAACTAAACAGTGATTGGTGCATTTCGATCGGTCTATAGGTCTAAGGTCTGTACGTGTAGCATAGAATACGCTGGGCAAGTACTGTGATAGAGTAAGTCAATGCATTGTTTGTCTGTTGATGTTGTCGATGAGTCGTTTGTAGGGTGCGGGAAGTTGTAGGCATTGGTTTATTGGTGTCTGTTCTAAGTTAGTAAACGAGCTTTCCACTACAATCGGTTGGTAGTAGTTAGTGCTGTAGGTAAATATAACATATGTAGCAGATTCCCAGTCAATTCTGTGGTTTGTTTGTAGATGGTGTTCATCTGTGTTATTGTTGATGTCACCGTTCCTTGTCGCTCGTCTGTGTTCAGTCAGTCTTGCATTCAAATTTCTGCCAGTCTCACCGATATAAGTGGCCTAGCAGTCGCAAAATGTATGATACAAACATTGTACTTCTATGAAACTTTAATAAAAACATGTTAGCAAAACAACAATCTATTACATACATGTACATAGCCAGAGTTTTGTTACTCTAGATCTACCATTAGATGATTTTATCGAGATGCAACTGCAAAAGGAGGAACATTCAACATTTCTATAAACAGTGTAAGTCAAAACAGTCCTTGTAAAGCAGTTTAATAAGGGGTGTCGCAAAAACCTAAGATCCTAAGATCTAACACCTAAGACCCCTTCCAAGTCTTTAAAACCAAGACCAAAGACCTCCTCCAAAGCTTGATAAAACTAAGAAGCTCCCCATTAAACTGTCGAGGGTTGTTTGGCTCTACCACGATTCTGGACAAATTATGTGTTTGCCAAATTTTCAATTAGGTGATCGTGTACATAAAATATGAGCACTTGGAAAGATCACATTTTTAATAAACACGAAGTGTCATCAATCATGCTGAAGAAAAAAACCAATACAATCCGGTAAGGTAAGAAAGTTCTCGGCCTTAACCTTGTCTATAACCTTCTCAATGTTTACAGTTTGGTTTACATCGTGCAAAAATCAAATAATTTGGCAGACTTCTGTCTTGATATACTCTTTGAAAAGCGATATCAAATGTACTTGATTGATAGTTTCCTTCAAATTAGGGCATGTGAATTGAAAACTCCATCATTTTTGACTTGACAAAAACATGTCAGAATGATGACACCGCTGAAGTTTGGTATAGGTAAAGTCTGCACACAAGCCAAGTGGCCCATTAGGCAGGAACTTATCCTGGTTTCTGTAGCATGAAGCGACTAGGAGTATTTCTACATGTACTTCACCCTGGATGGGATGCTAATCCAACGCAGGACTACCCCTGTTCGCCGGTACCCATATATTCACCTGGGTGAAGAGGGGTACCATGAGAGTAAAGTGTCTTGCCCAAGAACACAACACAATGTCAAAGCACCTTGAGGCAGTTTTGTTGCTGTTGTTGCAACTGAAAAGATTATCATTTTAGCCATACCTGTAGCACAGCTATGGATGATCTACACGTAAATTGGGGTTTCAAATGTGCAATAGTTATGGCATGATTTTCAGGGGCAGCCCTGCAAAAATGTTTTGAGTCATAGAGTGCAAATAAATTTCTTCAAGTTCTTGTTCAAATGTTTTGATTTTGCAACAAACAGAGCATCAGTTTACAATATTAAATTACATGTAAGTGTTGGAAAACCAAAACCAACCGGTACATTATTGCCAGTCACAAACCACACAGGCAATCAACAGAACCAGAAGGGAGGGGGCGTCTCCAAGGAAATGCCAGTGTGATGACGAGTCTTGCTTCAAAGACTTTTCAAATGGCGCCCAATGTAGAATTCTTCATGGGTCTTAGGTCTTAATTCTCAAGATTTGGAAGGGGTTTTAGGTTAGTTTTTGAAATTTGAAGGGGGTCTTACATCTTAATTTTCAAGATTTGTAGGGGGTCTTAGGTCTTAGTTTTCAAGATTTGGAAGGGGTCTTAGGTCTTAGCTTTCGAGATTTGGAGGAGGTCTTAGGTGTTAGGTCTTACAGTATATGAACATCTTAGGTCCTGATTAGGTCTTAGTTTTCGAGACACCTGTTTAATAAGACATCATACCAAATCAGCGCATACCCTAAGGATTAAGATAATGACTTTTTGCAAGAAAACCTTCACAGAAATGATTGTCCTGGATCCAAGTCTATGCAAGGCTTTGTAACCAAGTTTGAGTCTGTTTGCAAGCTCACCTTGCATTTCTTGAATCTCTAAAATTTCTAAAAGTTTTGCATTGCACCTAGCCTCTAGATGTACAGACACCATAAACAAGGGGGGTGTATGTGAGACAGTAGAAATTTCCATTGCCTTAGTCGCTGTGACAATCGTGTCCCATCTCAATAACTTTGGATTCTGATTACAGATTTTAGTACACGATAATAATTATTATACCTTTCTAATAGAAAAGCTGAAAAAAAAGACCAAAAACTGGAAGATTCAGTTGAGAATAATTACTTGAAAATGCGCATATTATTTGTACGATATGGCCAACACCTTGAAGATTTCCTGGAGTTGTCATCTGGAGAACTAAGATTTTATTTGCGGCAAAGAGATTTGCCATCGTTTGGAACACCCTCCAACTTGGCTGAAGATCTCTCTAAAAGCTTGAAGCACCAACATGAGGAGATTCTAAAGCAACATACTTTGCCGAAAAATCCTTTAGATATTGACAACTGGGAAGAGGATTTGACAAAATGGCCTAAGATGCATACTGGACAACTATTCATTCACAACTACATTTCGAAGATGAAAGCATTTTCTACTTAGTATGTTCGCCAGTATACACTGTAAAGTGAGCAAAGCATACATGTACTCCTACTTTAAGAGTGGGTTTGTCCACGAAGTATTGACAAAGTCTATCCCAAGAGGAACTATTCTGTTGTTTACTTCTGTAACCGCTTCGCAGTGGCTGAGAGAGCCCCCACAAGAGGTATGGGATGTCTGCAAGCCATCTGGTAAAGTTCTTTGTGGCTACTGTACATGTACGCTGTAGTTGCACTGCTGGTTACAGTAAATGCTGTGACCGTGTTATTGCACTTTTGTACAAGGTAGAATTTGCCAACCAGAAAGGATACACAGACCCAGCATGTACATATCAAGCTTGTGTGTGGAACAAAGCAAGCAGAGACAAAATTAAGGACATGGAAATACAAACCCAGAAAAGACTACACCCAACCCCAACGTTTCTGTCAAATGATTGCAAGCGCCACGACTTTGACCCAAGACCAGCATGACATCATGAAATATCAGACAAAGACAAACAGGCATTTCTCAGTTCTGTGCACCAGCACATACCTGAGGCTGTACTTAAAGGGGCTAGGTCACGCAATTTTAGACAATTTCAGCACTGATCGAAAGGTCATAGAATTAAGTAAAATATCAAAATAACTGTTCAAAACCATAGAAGAACTCTAACAAAACACA
>JALIRR010009384.1:0-2500 GCA_023091755.1 Montipora sp. Colony 1 RG-2022 | reverse complement strand
TGAAAACAAAAGATTTGATTGGTTCTGATGACTGAAGGTTTTCGGTCGAAACGTCTTTACCAAGTTTTTTTGAGAATGTCGTTTGACATTCAAATAAGTCAGTGTCCAATATTTCTTATAGTCATTATGAGCTGATAAATTGAAACAACGACAAGTAGTCACAACATCTTCACTGAAGTTCTGTTTTGAACGACAACATAACGCATAATTTCATGATCAAAATCAATCCAAACTCTCAATAATATTTTCGTTGTCTTCACTGATGATTTAGTGGCCTTGAAAAGACTTGCCTGGAATTGGTCATAGTCACTAAGTGGGTTGTTAGCCTGCATGCAGGCCTTCTGTGTAAGAGAGAGCGTGCTCGCAGGCTAGTGGGTTTTTTTCATTGAATTCATGACAACTACACATAGGATACTTGAACATACCACTGACGCCCAAAAATAAGACCCAAAATGTAGCGCAGAACGACAGGCAGAGTCTCCTCATTGTTTCTGTTAGGACAAAAAACGACAGCAAAATTTATCAAAAGCCAAGTAAACATGGATGCAAATAATAAACTAACCACAGATCGTAAACATCATAAAGTCAATGAATTAATGAGAGAGAGGGCCAGAGAGAAAAATAATACTGTGATCTTTGTTTCGAATTGTTGAAGTGGAAAAAACCAAACATGTCATCATGAATTCACTCTTAATTTGTGTTTGTTTAGTCTTCAAACCCCCTAAACAAATGATCCAAGAGTTTTAGTACTACCCACGAAAGAGTCTTTGGCCAGACAGAAATAGCGACGAAAATACAGTCTAGAACTCCAGCCTTCGATGACATCGCCTAAAGTCCAAAGGCCCCAGTTGTTCAAACGATGGATAGCGCTATACGCCGGATAACTCACTAACCAGTGGATATGTCGTAGCAAAGCCAACTGCTCTCTTTTGAACTAGGGCCAGCTCATTTCGACGGTAAACATAGCTCGCTTGCACCATGAAAAACCTATCCTTAAAGGTGAAATGTTGAAAGGAATCGGAAGTGAAAAGGAATTATAACTTTGGGGAAATCCACTCCGCCTGGTCGCAAGCGTGAATATGCCATGTTGAATGATGATTGTAAATGTTCGTTTTTACTGAATAAATCAACTTCATTTCGGTCTGTTTATTCTCAACTAAACAGCTGGTCTGACAGTGGAAAACCAATTCCATGTGTTTTACCTTCTAATGAAAATATATTTCTTTCTTCTACCCGAAAGTGAGCTTTCAAGTTGGCATGTAAAACGATGAGTACTTGAGTGATCGGCAAAAAAAAGCATCCCTCAAACAAAGCTTTGAAAATGCAAGTAAACATTAGGTATATGCTATAAAGTCGCGAACACCTAATGTGAGAAACACGTGAAGTCGAAAAATACGAAAGACAAGTACAAATCAAGACGAGACTTAGACCGGAGACTTAAACGATGAACGCACAAGCTGTTCTGTTGATAACAACAAATTTCTCCGCACAGTATTTTCACAGTGTTCTAATCGAAAGAAAAAGCTGAAAGTTCTACAACTTTACAAACTTACCTATGGTTACCTATATTGTCTTTTCCTTTACAATTAAGCGAGCAGACTCAATCTAGAATACGCGGGCGTCTCCCAAAGAACCATATCTCCCTTTCCGGGAGAGAAATAAAACAAATCTGGTCGTTACGCTTCAAGTAAGCTCAGTTTAGTCCCGCACCCACTCCAAGATAGTCGTAACTTTTGAATTTCTCACAAATAGAGACTTCAGACCTTCCTAAGACAGACAGGATTTAACGGATATAAACCCATCTGATCTTTTCACTCACACGATATTAATATTCTCATACGCGTCGCAATGCTGATTAGAATTCTAATTCTCTCCAACCTCGTTAATCACGTAAAAGCACGCTAAAATAAATGAGACCGATGAGACCTCAAAAGAATTTAAGGAGGATTTTGTTTCTCATGCGTATGTCGGGAGATAGCTGTCATACTTTTAATATGGAAACCTTGGTCGCATTTAACACCCATACCAAGAAATCGAATTTAGATGTCTTCGACAATTTTTAATACAAATACTTTAAAGGCTGGTTTTTCACTAGCGACGCAAGCGCAGGCATGAAAAGCGCTTGTAGTCCAGTCAAATTTGCTCGAAAAATGGGATAACCCTCAACTAATTGCAACAAAAGGTTTTTCAACGGATAACTAAAGAGAAATTATCCCTCTATAACATACTAAAAGTCTCAGAGAATCGAAGTCTGGGAAAGTGCCTAAAATTGCAATTGATTTCGACCCATTGACAACCAAAAATTCCAGCATGGAAACGAGGCTAAAGTAAGGTTTTTGACTAAGTCGCCAGAATTTATTACTTTTTGTAGGAATATCAACCCCAAATCACCAGAAATGAAAGACTAGATACCAATTAAAACAACAGGTGTATTAGTTTATTTCAATTCATTCTCGATCGTGTAATTTTGCACAATCCTGCAAATACATATAGATAAAAA